>WIQG01000412.1:0-116759 GCA_014925785.1 Mycena galopus ATCC 62051
GAGCTGAGGTTGCCCTTACACAGTTACAAAAGGGAAGCATTCGGACAAAACATTCAGAGGGGGTCCTCAAATTCCAACAAATGAAGAAACTGGATCCAACCCAGTTACTAAAGTGCCCATTCCAAGGGGAATACTGACATGCGCAAGAAACCTTGACAACCATGTACTGGTTTCTTTAGCATTTACATTTCGAAGATATCACCTCGGTAAATTGTATGCTGACACAGTTGCCATGGGATAGGGATCACAGGGTGCCATCAGAGGCTGTGCAGTCACGTGCCGAAGAAGCGACAGACACGACTTGGCCTGCACTCGACACTGAATCCCAGTCCTCTGGTGCTGTCTATGGGCAAGACACATTCCGAGAAATAGCTGGCCGCTCTCGCAAAGGCTCGTACGAAGGGATATAACATCGTGAAAGAAAACCTTGTGCCGATTATTCTCTCACCTCTGCGGTCAGTGACACACGCACAGAAGTATCTTTCAGAGCGCCTGGAGGCCCAGTCACATGAAATCCGGTTCTTGCAGGCATCTAACTCGAAACTACAGTTTGAAAACACCTCTCTCCATGCACAACTCGAGGTTTCCACACCCCACATCCTCACTTTAGAATCACAGATCACGGTCACCTCTGACCAGCTTTCTAATACCCGAAACGACCTACGTGACGCATATAAGTTGATCGACGAACAAAACACCATTATATCTCAGAAAAACCAGCATATAAGTCGCCTTATACACAATAAATCCATTCTTGCGGCAAAAGTTGCATGTCTGAAGCAGGAAGTTTTGCAGAATTTCCGTCGGGCAGAAGCAGCGGAAAAAATCTCGATGGCCGACGCTCTTCATGTTGAACGCTTGCTTCAGAGGGTTGCTCACCTAGAGGCGACTGTCAACTCCAACCGAAGCACAAAGAGCTTATCAAATCAATGCGCGCCACCGAGATGCGCGAAAAGCGCGCGAAGACCTCGTTACAGAAGGCTCGAGACACTATTCGCACTAGATCCAAGTGGCCAGCAATGAAGGGGCGCATGTACAGTGCTCAGTATCGCTCGCTTGCCCTCGCATTTACTCGTGCCGGTTGCGCGCAAGCTCGGGTTGGCGCTCTTCTGGGTCGGATGGCGAAGGTCTTCAACATTAAGATAAAGCGCTTGATGTGCCGTAGGACTGTCGGATGCGCAGTCACCGAAGCTGGAATCAAGGTGCGACTCCAGCTCGCGCATGAATTGGCGCGCACAAAGGTAAAAATCAGATTCCGGTCTTTTCTAATCCCCATTAATCTTGTGGGTGTTTCAAGCCATTTGTCTGAGCAGCGATAGAACGAGTCACCGCAATGTCAAATACGAGGCTCTGCACCTCACGTACGCTGCTTCCACGTATACCACGGACCCGAAGACACCTTAAACAACCTTCCGAACGCGTGTGATGGAAATAAACCATGCTTTGGACCATACGGCGCAAAGCCAGTACGAAGGGTGGGAGATCGCGAGCCGAAAGATCGCTGACACCTATGCGAATAGCCCGCTCGCCCGCCGAGATGCTTTGCAAGGTCACAACTATGATGCTGACGACATTTGGCGCAAGATGGTAGCACACAATGCCGACCATGCGAACGATGTGCGAGCCTCTGCAGCAAAGTGTATCGAAAAGAAACATTCTGTGGCCGAAGTAGATTTCGGGCAAAAGTCCCTGGAGGGAATGACTGACGCGGAGGTGGAGGACGCCCTTTGGGAAGTCGTTGAGGAGATGTGCGACGACCCGGCTGTGTTGGATCCGAAGTTATTTGTGATTTTGTTCCAAACTTCTACTTGAGATTGATTTTCATTTGCAGATCGCTTCCAGAAGACGTAAGTGCCGAGGCTTTGCCATCACTTGCTGCTCACCTTGGCTCCAAGGCCTTCAACGAGCTCCCTGAGACACGACAACTCATCCTTACCTGCACTGTCATTGCAGGCTGTTGCGAACATAAAGACCACAACTGCAGCTTGGCAGGTGTGAAGGGAATGGAGGCGGCGTGGGAGACTTTACAATTAACGCCACCTGTCCTTCTTGCGAACAAAGATAACGCTGCGACAATTTCTCTGGGCAACGATGCAGACTCGGGGCCGTCGAACGGGCCATTAAGGCTAGTCACCGTGGAGGCCACAAGCTCGTCTCAATCTGTGGCAGCCTTTTTCGCCATAAGGACGACAAAAAAAGGTCACCAAGATCTGCACTGCCATTTTTTCACGAAAGTGAAGCAGGACGTAACTGGCGAGAAATCGACCGTGAAGTTCCCCGATACGTCGAACAACCGCTTCGGAACACACAATACCGGCGGCGCGGAATTAGTGACCTACCACTCGGCTTATCTGGATTTTTTCGTTATCATCTGCGACTCGAAGCAGACCCCTGGTCTCAACCATTCTGAACAGAATGCATTCAACGGTCTCAATGACCCCGCGATGATGACTGAATGTTGTGTAATGACGCTCTACAAAAACGCACTCTCCGATCCCTATGTTGCCGCCATCCGTAAACCTGGTGTCAACCATCTCGACCTCAGACCCCTTCATGAGCAGGTCATTTCCCACATTGAAAAGCTCATTGAAACCCCGGACCTCGTGCTTGATCCCACAACACCCTGTGAAGATGCCACACTCGATGGTGCACCATTTCGGGATCAGTTCGCAGTTGATTCAGTTCATTTCATGGCCTCCAAACTCCCGCATCTCTAGGAGATCTTTGTTGCATTCCTTCAAGCCACCCTCCCTGCTTGGCGCCGCTTTTCTGCGGAATTTGCGACTGATGGCATTATTCACTCACTTAGCCCCGCGGAGAAACTGCTCATGTTCATTCCATCTACCAAAGATGCCAATGAGAGTCTTCTCGGAGGCTGGTGAGTGCGTGCGCGTACGCGAGCTGTAACCACCGTTGTGCATTTCAGCGCGTGGGAAGCTTACCATAGAAACGATGCAGAGGCTTTTGCGGACGCGATGCTGGACACCGAGGAAGACGCCCTCTACATCATGCGTTTGGCGAGGGTCGAGGACACAAGCGGCGCTATGCGGAAATTCCGCGACAATCTCCTGGCATTCAAGCAACGAGCTGCCGAGGAATCGCGTGCAAAGCAGCAGGCCAAGGAGGACCAGGCCACGGCCAGGGGCTGGGTGAAAATGACGTGACTGACGCGGCACTGCTGCGCACTGCCGCAGCTCTGACGCGCATTGACGCGGCGGTGGCTATGTTTTGACGCGGCAGTGACGCGCAGTGTTTAATTCTTTCCAGATGCCATCTCTGACACCAATTTAATGCGGGATGAGCTTTATGGATATAAATGCACGACCTGGGTCCAAAAAATACCTTGTAATAGTTTGAAATACATGTTTGAGAAAAGTATCCCAATATTTGACTAGAATGAGTCTTCTGTTGGATTTGCAGTTCGAAACTCGTAAACTTGTGCCAAAAAAAATTGTTTCTATCAAGTAAAGTTGGAATATACCTGAGGAAAAGCTATTATGGCAGGTTAGCATCTGAATTACTGAGTTTCTAAATTATAAGATCAGTGTTGCACTGAACTGATACCACTTGATTTCCAATTCAAAAGTGGGTAGATATTGGAGTGAAAGAAGATATCTTACACATTCAGACTGTCTTACATGAGAACAAAGAGCCTAATGAGCAACAATGTGGCCACTACACATTAATCGCGCAAAATTGGTTAGATCAGTGGCTGTGTTTTTGCCGCGGCAAAGGGGAGAAGTGACGCGCAGCCTCTATTTCCACCCACACCTGTTTTTCTCTCAAAAATTGAGCTGTTTGGATGTTTTGAACTCTGAATACATCATTTGGACCCCTTAAACCCTGAGAAAGACTTTGCAATAGATGTGGTAAAGCCTATCCCTAAGTTTGACTGAAACTTCACTAGACCATTATTATTAGCTTGGTATAGAGGCCAATCCTGTGTATATTGTTCTGATATCATTGTATTCAGAGTATAAATATTTTAAGAATGTGCAATATCCACTTATTGCCCTGGGAATCAATGGATCCAATGGCCCGGTTTTGTGTTACTGTAGCAAGTATGTTGACTTTGTCTGTCAATCCATTGCTGTTGTTTGACCAGCAATGAATGTAGAATAAAGGCTCAGTTGAACTTTTAGAAATTTAAGTCCAGCTTGAAACTGATGAGCCAGGAGTCCGATTTACCACAAAATAAGGCTGGCTAAAATTATGATTATATTTTATTATATTCCATTATAATCTCAAAATTACGATTAAATATGCTGTGGCCATAATTTTAAGCTCTAAGATTACTGAGGATTATATTAGATTACAGTACAATTATATTATGATATGATCCTCGTATTTAATCATAATATTAGGGCCTGGCTAAGTTTGGGAAATCTATTGATTGCAGCCATATTTAGCAGGGTGGACCACCCCTAGCGGAATTCCACTCTCAGATATGCTCAGTACCTCATAGACTGCACATTTTGACCAAATTATTCTGATGGTTGGTCCATAATTGTACCACATAGCCCATGTCATATTGGTTCATATTACGGCAACATCAATGTTCCAGCAAGATATATGTTAAATTCATCTGTCAGTCACCTTGAACTATCAGAAATGGTTGCACCACTGCAGAATCAATAAAGCTTACTGCTAGCCCCAATCAAGCTATCAAAGAAGGTACTGTAATCAAGAGAGAACAAACCAAAGACACAGTCAGAGTTTTGCACCACTCCTCCTAATCACTTGTGGAGCAGAATGCAATGAGTTTGGCGTAAAAGTGGTCCTCACAGAAGGTGCAAATTTAGGTTGCAAAAAATGGATTAAAATGGATTAAATATAATTAAATATGATTACATTGCAATTACATTAGATTATGATACCGTTAAGATTAGATACAGGCCAAAACCTTAAGATTATATTACGATTACAGTACATTATGGCTGGGGACCATATTTAATCATAATGTTCCAGCCTTACCACAAAATGAAGGATGAGTGGATATCTGCATGCAACCATGCTGTCCGTGTTCTCTCATACCACCTCCCCAGATCCGCTCCCATGCCAAAACACTATCCAATAAATGGCCAGAATATCACTGGAGTTAGATCCAGTCAAACCTTTGGGAGATACTGACAAGGGGGCGGTGGGGTTTGATGACCAGTCTTTGGGGATTCGAGCATGGCATATCTGAATGCTGTGAATGTTTGTGCTGCAGCAGCACAAGTACAACGACCTTTATTGCTACAATTTGACTGCAATAGAATCACAAAATCCCACATGACTAGATGTACATATGGAGCGAGTGGACATGCAAACAAATTGTGAACCAAAGGGCAGAGGTGCAATTAGGTTCAACTATTCATAATCCTGGTTGACACCTTAGGTGAGCTCAAGGGTATGTACAGACAGACTCAACCATTACTCAAGGCTCCCTGGAACGTCAAACCACAATTAGGACAGAAATACGGGACATGTAAACTAGGCTTGAATCCGATGTTCACAGTTCTGTCCAGATAGGATTTGAACACAGAGACTTGACTCGCACTTGCCACAGCATGAGGCAGAATTTCTGCGCATCACTGAGATGGTTGTTTAGTTTCTTTTTGTATTCCCTCGAGTCACATTACCTGGGTTACAGCTAATTGCAGTACCTAAGGCGCGGATTAAAAATCTCTGTTTTTAGATGTTTTCAAAGAATTCCCGATATCTCAGTCAGTTCTTCACCGATTCGCATGAAAACTATATAGATCTACTCAGCTAATTCATACGCAATTAGTTATAGAAAGAAATCCATGAAAATATTATGTATTTGGAATTTTCTCGTTTTGGGCTGTTTTCACACCAAAAGCTGTCTAGCATTCCGAGAACATATCCCAGTGGTCTGATATATTGGGAAGGACAACATGTATAACTGAGGGAATTAGTGATAGAGCCAGAAACATATGAGATTCCTCAATAAATACAATGTTTACAGTATCTTTCAAGGCCAAAACTGGTGAATGTATCTGACGGAGCTACAGGGACTGTAAAGTAATTTATCCGTATTTCTGGCTCTATCACTAATTTCTTCTAGTCATACATGTTGTCCTTCCTCAAAAATTAGGCCACTGGAACATGTTTTCAGCATGCTAGATGGCCTTTGGTGTGAAAACAGCCCAAAACGAGAAAATTCCAAATACATAATATTTTCATGGATTTCTTTCCATCACTAATTGCGTATGAATTAGCTGAGTAGATCTATATAGTTTTCATGCGAATCGGTGAAGAACTGACTGAGATATCGGGAATTCTTTGAAAACATCCCAAAACAGAGATTTTTAATCCGCGCCTTAGGTACTGCAATTAGCTGTAAATAGCGATACAATCAGCAATAAACCCCCTTTGTTTTCTATGAAAATGACAAGATGAATGGATTTACCTTCCTACCACATATGGGGTCCAGCCAAAAACATACAAGCCTTTTACACCGGGGGCCAAACCTGAGGCATATGGAATCCATATGCCTTACAGGCATGTCCTTCGCATATGGTTGATCCATTGGACAAAGGTGTCAATTACCTTTGTCCCATCTTTGTTTTTGGGGGTGACTCAAGGCCAAAAACAAAGATGGGACAAAGGTGATTGACACCTTTGTTCCATGGATCACCCACATGCAAAAGACATGCCTGTAAGGCATATGGATTCCATATGCCTCGGGTTTTGCCCCCAGTGTTATACCCCATGAGCAACAAATTGCCAATTTAACTTAGTCTTAGTACTCAGTCTCCCACACACCAGCCACAATTTGAGTGAACTGAGTTACTAGTGTGACATCAGATTACAGCAAACATGACAAGACACATACCTTCCTACCACATACATGGTCCAGCTAAAAACATGCTACAAGGGGTTTGCAGGAAAGTGTGACAAAGTCATGTGTATGTGACACCTCGTGTACAGCAGACAGGCTGTATGCGCTTGTTACACACACATGACCTCGTGACAAGTGTGTCAAAAGTAATCACAACCGACAGAAACAAAACAAAATGCAAGTGAATAAAACCCTAACCTAATCTTTGAGTTGAGGTCAATATATGTCAATGATGTTGCCGCTACTTGTGTCTCTGTTTGAACAACAAGTATTCCTGCTTCAAATGCAATGCAAAGTGCCAGTTTCCTGTTTCAGTTGCGAATCACCTATAATTTCAGTCCAAGCTCTATTGGGCTGTTACAGCTAATTGCAGTACCTAAGGCGCGGATTAGAAATCTCTGTTTTGGGATGTTTTCAAAGAATTCCCGATATCTCAGTCAGTTCTTCACCGATTCACATGAAAACTATATAGATCTACTCAGCTAATTCATACGCAATTAGTGATATAAGGAAATCCACGAAAATATTATGTATTTGGAATTTTCTCCTTTTGGGCTGTTTTCACACCAAAGGCCATCTAGCATGCTGAAAACATGTTCCAGTGGCCTAATTTTTGGGGAAGGACAA
This sequence comes from Mycena galopus ATCC 62051, assembly GCA_014925785.1. Lineage (NCBI taxonomy): Eukaryota > Fungi > Basidiomycota > Agaricomycetes > Agaricales > Mycenaceae > Mycena > Mycena galopus. The sequence goes on from WIQG01000412.1 coordinate 7,475, forward strand.
CATGTATGACTGGAAGAAATTAGTGATAGAGCCAGAAATACGGATAAATTACTTTACAGTCCTTGCAGCTCCGTCAGATACATTCACCAGTTTTGGCCTTGAAAGATACTGTAAACATTGTATTTATTGAGGAATCTCGTATGTTTCTGGCTCTATCACTAATTCCCTCAGTTATACATGTTGTCCTTCCCAATATATCAGACCACTGGGATATGTTCTCAGAATGCTAGACAGCTTTTGGTGTGAAAACAGCCCAAAACCAGAAAATTCCAAATACATAATATTTTCATGGATTTCTTTCTATCACTAATTGCGTATGAATTAGCTGAGTAGATCTATATAGTTTTCATGCGAATCGGTGAAGAACTGACTGAGATATCGGGAATTCTTTGAAAACATCTCAAAACAGAGATTTTTAATCCGCGCCTTAGGTACTGCAATTAGCTGTAAATGAATGGAAAGCGAGTTGACAAGAGGCTTCTGAATACAAAAACAAAGGTTTTGGCTGACTAGCATTTTGTGCCATGACTAGTCACATTTTGTTCTGCCACCAACTATTTATTCATAATTTTGGTCCAAACTCTCCTGGGCTGTTAAATGAATGAAAAGTGAATTGAAGGAAGGCTTCTAAACACAATAGCAAGGGTTTTGGCTGACTAGAATTTCATGCCATGACTGGCCACATTTTGTTCTGCAACAACCTTTTCCCTGAGTAAGAGTCAAAAGTCGTATTAGAGGGAGTGTAATATTATATTTGAGATGGTTGAAATTGAAAATATTGAACTCAAGGACAAGTTTCTGCTGGAATAGCCCAGTTTCTTGTTCTATTTTAATTATGAGTTTCATAGCTATTACAAATGTTGCTGAAGTCTAGGGGTAGGAGCACACCCTGTATAAGCAGGTATAAGCAAACTGGTATCCCTTGATGCGACTGACATGCCTAGACATGCCACATTGACACGGCAGTGACTATGTTTTGACACAGCACTGGCGTGCAAGCTATATTTCATTACAGACACATCATCTACCCTCAAAGACACTCATGGACCTGTTTTCTCGTACTAATACATCACTTTAGTCATAAATATTGCCACTTGACATAAGCAAACTGGTATCACTTAATATGACTGACATCTCTAAACATGCCGCGCATTGACGTGGCAGTGGCTGTGTTTTGACGCAGCAATGACGCGCAGGCTATATCTCATTACAGACACATCATCTACCCTCAAAGACATATAAGGACATTTTTTTGGTACTAACACATCACTTTGGGCCTAGATATCTCCACTTGACATACAAATACACTTGGAATACATACATTATTTGTTTTGGATTGAGTGTTGACTAGGTTTCAAATATCTTACAAAATCCATAGTGAGATAGATACAGACTGTCCTAATTATTCCATGTAGGAAGCTGAATGGGAGTTTCATGGTGAGAAAGGGAGAGAACAAGTAAGTAAGGAATTTGCGAAGCAACCAGTAAAAATAAATGAACCATAGAAAAGAATTTGTTGATTGTGATATTAACTTGGGTATATCACATACTTGAGAGACTAATACACTTGAAAGATATACTCCATGTTTGGATTGAAGGTTTGACTAGATTTGGAATATCTGGGGAAAGTCTCATCAATTTTTTAGAGATATGATAAAGACAGGCCCAATAATCTTTTGCTGAAGGTTGGATAAGGATCGTGCAGACTCAGGGCCCTAATTGGCTCGTAATCTTGGTTCAAGTATGCACTATCAAGTGAATTTCTGCTCATCTAGTCCAGTCTCCGGCTTTATTGGTTTACTATACAGAGGTCATACAAATGTTGTGGAAGTCTAGGGAAAGGTAGGATACACACTCATTACCAATATCCCAGAATATGATCGACATGTCTAAACATGCCGCGTCAATGTGCGGTGGTGGCTGTGTTTTGACGCGGCTATGTATGCCGCACTCAGTACTGAGACATCATCTATCCTCAAAAACAGTTGAGGACCTGTTTATTGGTACTAATACATACATTTGGGCTTGAACATTGGGCACTCAACATACACTTGAGAGACATCTTCCCTTTTTCCCCTGACTATTGGATCATGATAGATTTGGAATATCTCGGGAATATCTGACCAAATCCATGGTGAGATATGAGAAAACCGTTACAATTACACCAGGTTTGAAGCTAAAGTTGATTTTCGTGGTAAGAAAGGGTAAATAAGTGACGCTTATTGATGCGGCAGTGACGCGCATTGACGCGGCACTGATGCGCACTGCCGCGCAGGTGACGCGCATTGACGCGGCATTGATGCGGCATTGACGCTGTAGAAGGTGTCGGTCGCTGGGTGGACCAGAGTGGCTAAGGTCGTGCTGGCAGAGGTGGGGAAGACGAGGAACAAAGGGCGATGATCCGGGGATAAGAATCTGGGTAGGCGTAGAGTAGAATGTAAAGGGAATCAAATATAAAACTTAGCTCAATGAGAACGTTGAGAGGTGCGAAGATAATCAACAGAGTGATTGCATTGTGGTGGTAGGAAGCAAGGAGAGATCCCCTAACTGTACAAACAGGTGGGAATAATGTGTCAAATGTCCGATCGTCACCGTGACAATAAATAAAATGTCCATGGAGAAAGCCTCAGCTAATGCACATCCTCCGTCAATCTAACCATCCGGGAGCTACGCAAAGATGGAATAGGGAGAGCATGCTGCCCCCACAGCATTGACGAGTGGGTGCCCATGCCACTGTCGGCTCGATCCCCGGCATAGTCCGAGAAGGCTGACGACTCGGGTCCGGCACGTCGCATTTGCGGTACGTAGTGAGAATAAATAAAATGTCTGTGGTGCAAGCGAGATATGAGTAAATAATATGGAGAGAAGTCCGATAGCTCAATAACAGATATTTCCTGCATGGTCGAGTAATTGATCTTGAACTCGGAAATGTATCGGCTTGGCAGTGGAATGAGCTCAGAGGCAATCGCGCAGCTGCGTAATAAATCTGGGAGCATAAAGGGAGAAAAATAGTGAGTACAAGATTAAACTGTTGAAAAGATACGAGGAAGGAGTGAGATAAAATAATTAGTGATCGGTTGAGGAATTCTGCTTGATGAACATAAACCGTGTGATGGGGAGAGGCAACGAGGGAGCCGAGCGACCCTTCCACAACGCGCATCTGCCGCGGCACTGGTACACACATCTTATGTTTTTGTAGCAGTAGAAGGCTGCAAATTACGCTTCTCCAAGGCTGTTTTGCTATCTAAACATGTTGAAAGTCAAAATACTTGAAATTCTGGAATGTTTACCTCAATTATGCTGACAATGTAGACCCAAATAACCTAATTTCTTGTTCTAAAGATTGTATAGGTAGTTTAGACAGTTTCTACAAACATTGTGGGGATCTAGGGAAGATCATAGAGCACCCAGAAAAGTCAAAATTATATCCCATCATATGACTGACATGATTGACATGCCTAGACACACGGTGCGTCAGTGCGTGTCACTGCCGCGTCAGTCGCGTCATTTTCTCCGGGCCCCACGGCCAGGATTGGGGAATTGAAGGCCATCCCCATCGTAACGGCTCCGGATGAGCTCGCTCAACTGAAGAAAGATGCCCTTTGGAAGCAGCTTGACATCCGGCGCGAAATTTTGAAGGAGGCGATCATTGCGAAGACCTTACTCAAGGAGATGAAGAATAAGCCTGCCATGCTGAAGGCGATTCTGGAATCCGACAAACGGTTCGATCCTCTTGCCTCCGTGTGTTGTGCGAAATCTGACCCGCAATTTTCATTAGCCGTGAGGAAATTCCGTCTGCCAGTCCCGGCGATATTACCGAGACTGTTTGATACCCCGAGTTCCCTGATACCAATATTTGCGATACCCAGACCACCCTGTTGATACCCATTTTATTAGCGATACCCAAGCACAATACCCTATCATTCACCTGTAAACTTACCCTACATAATTTCACAATTCTAAGTTGAGTTCTGGCTGAACTGTACTTCCGTACTTTGTTACCATCAAATGTTGATTGAGTAGTGATTTCGCAACAGGAATCATGCGACAACGAGAAGGCTCAGAGTTCTAAAAATTGCCAGATGCCGTCTAACTAGCTCAAAGTATCTCTCACCAATTTTTCGGGATTTTAGAGGCTCATTTGACGATACCACATGCTACTGAAATTTCTGTTCGATTGACCCCATCGAACTGGCGTTAAAACTGTGGGGGCTGCTTACAAAAAATATGGCTTTGGTAGGAGTATAGCCCAGCATATTGGTCATGACTTTGCCTCTCAAAGTTTTCTCAGAATGCAGTTGTTGAGCGGTTTCACATCAAAAGGTTCGAAAACCGCTCATTTTTGGATTCAAAAGGGAATCAAGCACGTGATGGTCCACGGCTTCTATTCGGGTAATGCCCAGCCCCATAGTACACGGGCAAGAGACTCGCAATTTTTTTGGTTTAACGACAGTTCAACAGACCCATCTGTTAGCGGAAATATTTGGAGCAAGTCCGCACGGAGGTAACGTAGCGCGTAGCGTACGCGCGACGGCTGGAATGTACGGACATTACATACAGTGCCACATACGACAACGGTGATCTTCATTCTGCCTACATCCAAGGCTGAGTGAAGAGCGTACGTCCTTACTTATAATTGCAGCATTCCTTTGCTTACTTTATACACAGTAATTAATTGTCTCTAGGTACATACAATATACATTCTGCCTACATCCAAGGCTGAGTGAAGAGCTAATTAATTGTCTCTAGATCCCGCGCACCGACGGGTTTCCGGACGCACATCCGTGTCTTTGCTCCCCTCGCTCGTCACCTCCATCTCGTACCTGCACGTCACCATCTTTAACAGGTTATGGCCTCCCGTGGCGATGACGACGACTATGCGACATCCCGCACCCGGCTGCCCACACTCGGGCAGTGTGGCGAAAACTTCGTCATCTGGAAAACCCAGCTGAAGTCGCAGATCACGGGCATGGGGAAAGCCCATTACATCAACGGATGCGCGACCGCACCGGTCGAACCGACTCTTCCTGACAAAGCCGATGATGCAGCCAAAGCGGCGCACAAGAAGGCCCTGGAAGAGTACGATGAGCTATTGGACGAATGGGAATAGAACAACGAAAAGATTCGTACCCTTTTCTTTGCGACCATCCACCAGAAGCACAAAATCCGCATCGCCAACCATTCGTCCGCCCGTGAGTCCTGGAACGAGCTCTGCAAAATGTACGAGCATCAGGGGGAGCTGCACGCACAGTCCCTCGTCGACCGCATGCACCAACTCAAGTGCCCCGAGAGCGAACGCGACCCACGCCCGACTCTCGACAAGCTCAACCTTCTCATTGCCAACCACGCCAGCGCCGGCGGTACCCTCACTGACTCGGAGAAGAAAAATATTGTCCTTCACCTTCTACCGAGCAGCTGGCGCGATAACATCCGGACCATCCTGGCGAACACCGAATCCATCCACCAATTCTCCATGCAGATCAATCCTTCTGGCGTACCCGCACTCTACACAGCCGAGATACTCGTGGAAGCGATTCGCTCCCTCGCACGCGACGACGCCGCGATCAACGGCGCCACCTCCCCATCCGGCGGCGCGGCGCTCACTGCAAGCTCACGCGACATATGCAATAACTGTGGTCACAATGGCCATTGGGCCAAGGACTGTTGGTCGAAGGGCGGCGGCGAGGAGGGACAGCGTCCAGCAAACTGGAAGGAAGCAGCGCGAGGTAATAGGGCCAACAGGCGCGATGGCGGCGGCGGAAATTCGGGACGAGGCGGCAGCGGTGGCAGCAACAACAACAACACTGCCAACACTGCAGACGCAGGCGCGCCGAACTACTCATTCGCCTTCAGCGCCACACACATCGCGACCGACTTCACAAGGCTCGAGGAGACAGGCATTGTCTCCCGCGGGTACACCGCCCTCCTCGACTCGGGTGCAAACCGTCACTACTGCCCCTCGCACGAACGCTTCGTCGACTACCACACCATTGACGCCATCCCCATCCGATCCGCCGACAACCGCACCTTCTACGCCACTGGGTGCGGCAAGGTCCCATTACCGTCCTTCACAACGGCCGACGCATCAACATGATGCTCCTCGATGTCCTTCACGCCCCCGATATGCCGCTGACATTAATCTCCGTCAGCCGTATGGCCAGATCTGGCCACGCCGTCCACTTCGAGAAGGACAGTGCGCGCGTCCTCACCCCGGACCGCACGGCGCTATTCGTCGTCCCTGAGCGCAACGGGCTGTACCCTGTCCAGGAGGTGCAAGCATCGAGCACCCCGACGCCCGCCATCAACACCACATGCACAACACTCACCTCGCACGAATTCCACTGCCGTATGGGCCATGCCGACGTCCGCGGCCTGCAGAACATGATCAGTAAAGGCCTCGTCACCGGGATAAAACTCACCAACACCGACGCGGGACCTTGCAGAGGATGCGAGAAGGGTATCTTGAAGCACGAGCCCCCTCACACTCGCTCGAGCTCAGGCGCGAAGGCCTATGGAGGCGGTGATACACTCAGCAGCACCTGGGGACCCGCGCCGACTACATCGCTCAGACGTAAGTTATACGCCGTTCTATTCCTTGACGGCAAGTCGGATGAAGTCGTAATCGTCGGGCTGGAGAAAAAGAGTGAGGAAACGGCAGCCTACAAGCAGTACCAGGCTTGGGCTAAGGTTCACTGCGGCACCGCTAGCGGAGAGACCGGCGGCAAATCATCCACGCAGGGCAGCAGCGCCGAATGCGTCCTGCAGACGCTGCTCGCGCATGCGCGCGCCATGCTCAACCTCGCGAACCTCCCCGCATCCCTCTGGCTCGAAGCCCTCTCACACGCAGCCTGGCTCCGCAATCGCACCGAGACCGCGAAGACAATTGGCACGACGCCGCACGAGCGAGCCACGGGCGACAAGCCCGACCTCTCACACATCCGGCGATTCGGTGCGAACATCTGGGTGAAGCTCGAGAACATGTCTAAAATCGACATTCAGGCAAAGCCGTGCCGGTGGATCGGAATCGACACACATGCTAAGGGTCACCGAATCTATTGGCCAGAGCAGCGAAAGGTTACAGTAGAGCGTAATGTACAGTTCGAGGGGGAGCCCGAGGACGTTACTTACCCGAGCGTCCCGATCGAGGGGGAGTTGGGTGATCACAATGCTTGCGACGCTCGAAATCCACCCGCTGCAGCATCAGATGCAGCCCCCGAAGCTCCTTCAAACGAATCAGCGCCGAAAATTCCACCAGCAGCTCAAGACGCACCTGCAGCAGCGCCAGACGCGCCAGATCCCATCGCGGAAACACCACCCACAACCCCGAGACCATCCGTCCACCATCTCCCTCGCCTGCGCGCGATCCATCCTGTTCCACGTGTACGCACAAGCCCACACAGTGACTACGTGATATAGCCGAGGGAACCGGCTTCACAGGTGGACGAGGCGCCGCCAAGATCCCCGAGAGCGTCGTACCGACGCGCGATCCCACCGCGAACACGGTATTCGAAAATGAAGCATGGCTACATGGAGCCTTTGCATTCACCGCCGTCCGAGCCGTTGTTGCCGGAAACGAAGTGCCATCACCGCCGACGTCGACGAGAGCTGAAGACGCGCCAACCACGCGCGAGCCGAAGACGTATCCGGCGGACGAGCAGGGGAAGAATCCAGAGAAAGAGAAAGAGGGAATTACCAGATTTGGTACGTGTGACACACGTGACATTCGCGTCCTCGCCTCGCCCTCCTTCCACCACCACTGCCAATGTGCAACGCACAACAACGCTGAGCCTCAGGACACCCCACCTGTCACCGGAAGCCACCACCAGGCCCACAACATCGACCACACCGAGTCGACACACACGGCGGCACCCGCCCAACATCACCCGCGCCAGCATCCACCGCGCGAACGGCGCAACAGCCGACCCCGCTCATCTGAAGCGCAGCCCGAGGCGCATACGCCGGGGTGTCATCCCACCGACCCTACACCATCTCGCAGTCACCGCAGCCCCATCGCGCGCGGCAACAACGGGCTTCGAACGAAGCACATCGACTTACGCTATCATCACATCCGCCAAGCCATCGACGACGGGATCATTCCACTCTCCCGTGCCGCCGCAAACGACCCCACCATCAACGAGCTCATCAAGCTCCTCGTTCGCACCAACGTTCGATAAATCACGGAACTCCGCGCGACTTGAGGGGGAGTGTTAGCGGAAATATTTGGAGCAAGTCCGCACGGAGGTAACGTTGCGCGTAGCGTACGCGTGACGGCTGGAATGTACGGACATTACATACAGTGCCACATACGACGACGGCGCTCTTCATTCTGCCTACATCCAAGGCTGAGTGAAGAGCTAATTAATTGTCTCTAGATCCCGCGCACCGACGGGTTTCCTGACGCACATCCGTGTCTTTGCTCCCCTCGCTTGTCACCTCCATCTCGTACCTGCATGTCACCATCTTTAACACCATCGTTTAAGAAGATCACTGTTCTAATTGTTCAACTCTATCATGGTTCAACATTCAACGGGAGGTTGGTTAACAGCTTCCCCGAATATTCCTCTCCAGTGAGCTATGACAGTGCCTGCAGTCAACAATGCCCAAGAGTTTAGGCCCCCTACATATGATTAATCCCTAGAGTGTAGGGCCCTTCGACATCCGCCGGATTCTGGGCTGAACCCTAAGAGGTAGGTCAAATAATAGGACAGCAGGCATTATTTTCCGTTTGTGAATAAAAATAGAATGAATAAAGTCTTTGTTTGTGGAATAAATGCATGATCACCTCATTTGTGTTGTGCTGATTATTTTTATTGTTTCCGTACTCAATCACATGAATATATTCCACAAACGAGCATTTATTCCACAAACAAGATTAAATCTTGTTTGTGGAATATCTTCGTTTGTGGAAATAATAGTCCCATCATTTGAATATATTTATTCACAAATGGGAAATTCACCCTACTGTGAACTCCCCTGATAATACTTCTCTAATATTAATCCTCAAGGAGAGCAGGGCGCAGCTGATAAGTATGTTGCAGAAGTTCCAAAATCGATATTACTGGCCTGGAATGCTCACAATAATCAAATATTAACCGCCTGTATGTTACGGATGAGCTGATCGGGTATATATGTAGAAATATTATTCTGCCCTAGGGGGTTGGGATATTATTTCGCCTATGTGCTTGGCTTCAGCTGATCGGTTTTCTGATCAGCTGCAAATATTGTGTTACCTAGCTGCCTGGCTTCAGCTGATCAATTTTTTTTATCAGCTATAATATTATTTTGCCTGCTTGCCGGTGGTCAGCAGGGATAAGCTCCAACATTATTTCACCTATCTGCTTGGCTTCAGCTGATTGATTTTCGGATCAGCTGCAAATATTGTTCTACCTAGCTGCCTGGGTTCAGCTAATCCATTTTTGGATCATCTGTAATATTGTGCTGAGTTTCCTTTTCGGGACACAAACACTTTCTTCCCAAAAAAGGGATTTTGTCGAATTTGAAGGAGCTGGCCCAATACCTGGCCGTTTTGGATGATCCAACTTCCCACAGTCAATGTTCAATGTTCGTTCGGAATTTCAGCCACATTCCTTGGCTGAAAGCACCCCTGTAATTTACAGTTGCGGCAAAATTATTTGCATTACTATAGATGGAAATTCCCATCAATTTTAGTTCTCTGCGTGGTATTTGTATGCCCAAGGAACGGATTGAAGATTATCTGCATGCTGTAATATCACAGACTATATTGTGAAGCTATTGTACTCACTTATTCGGAGAATATGGTACTGAATCACCCAAAGTCCGCCCCTTGTTTACAATGCTATCTGGGCAGATTGAAGCTATTCTTTTTGGTTCAACCCAGTTACTGACCCTCCCATGATGCTACGGTATCCTTCTCTGACTTGATCTGCTCATCAAGTGGGCAAACAACCTGCAGTAGATTGAATTTGATGGGAATTTCTATATATAGTAATGCAAATAATTTTGCCGCAGCTGTAGTGATAAAGGCTGGAACTTCTGGATTCCCATCAACACATAATATTTTGTTCATGGTGCACCATCCTTCTGGTTCGAACACATTATATCATACTTTTCAATGTCTAAATCATTTAACATGGTCACACCAAGCACTAAATGCTACAGAACCCATATTATGGCTGCATCAAAAATGGAGATCATTTTTGTATTCTGTGGTACCCACATATCTACATGGCCGGATGAGTGCTTCCCTCCAATCTCCCAACTCATATGGTTCTATTTTGTATGCATTTAGCAACTGGCTACGATCACAGGTTGAACATTGGAGGCGATGAAGTTGGAAATCAACTTACACTCCAGTTCATTCTCAATTTGGCTCATTTTAGTGCATATGAATGCTGATATTTAGAGTTGCATCACATCCCAGGGGTTCGAGCACAAAAAACGGATTAATATATGATAATAAACATGAAATAGGTGGAGTGACATTTTTCACCTTTTTGGTGCATAGAGGCCCAAGAACGGCAGGGAATGCAAGATAAAGGCCAGAAATGAGAAGCCACAGTGAAATATGTGAGAATTAAGCCTCGCTTGCAGGAATTTGGTTGAGAATTAACCAGATGGTGTTTTCGAGCTTGGCCATACTTATACCTCTAGAGTGTGGTTTAACCCAGTGGCTGAAAAACACCATCTGGTCAAATCTGCGCCAAATTCTTTCAAATAAAGCTTAAAGCGCAAGTATTAGATTGCCTCCTCTCATTTCTGGGCATTATTTTGCACTCACTGCTCTCCTTAGGCCTCTATTGACCAAAAGTCCAAAAATTGTCACCCCACAGATTTCCTGTTCTTGGTCATGTATTAATGCCGTATTATTTCCTAGAGTTATGCGAAAATTCCTAGCATTGGAATTGGCGGTGTATGGCCGCTGGCGCAACTCTGCGCCATTCAATTCGATGGGGGCGTAGCGCGTCGTGGTCGATAAATAATACAGGGGCGGCGAGTTCCATGCGGATCGATATGGCATAGGTGTGGTCTAGGGTGGCATACGGCGTAGGATGCCTGTTGCGGCCGTGTTTGTCGATCCTCTTGCGTTTCACATCCTGACGCTTACATCCCGTGCACCCTTTCATGAATGAACAGGTTTTCGCTTGAAAATCCGCCGTTTCCCTTGGTTGCGCTGCAATTGTGGGTTGAACGGACTTGGAACTGGCGCCCCTCCAGTCAAGATGCATTTCTACGAATCCGTACAATGGCTATTTTGTGGTAGATTAACCTTCTCGAGCTTAATGCGGTGCCAGCGCAATCGCCGTCAGGTACTTACTCTGGTTTGCTTCTTCCTCTTCGCGACTGAATGTTAAACTATAGCAATGGAGATCGCGACCCTAGCTCGGGAGTCCATTCCAGTAAGACTCCGCGTTCCGCCTTCTCCGCCCTCTCCTCTGCTCGCGCAACGGACATCCAATCCGAATGATCTGTCGAGTGCTCTGCCCCCAATCGTACACTCACCGAAAGCTCTACCTCTTCAATATGTTCGGGAAAGTCGTTTCCATAAATCCCCATGTCTTCGTCGACGCTACTGCGTCTCTCCAGCCCCGGATGGAGGTGTCTCGTGGGCTCAATACCGAACCTGTTCGTCAATCGTAGCTTTAACTGCTGAGTGCTCCAAATGATGCGTATCAAGGGATCTGCCGGGTATACCCTACCGAACGGCGACTATACTAGTTCCAAGGGGGACACAGAGGGGAACCGCCGTTTGATTTCCTCCCCCGAGGGCATCCCCATCTTGGTCTTTCCAGGCTCCGCGCGATTTAAGTTTGTGAAGGCACGTTCCCCCGCTCAGACAGACCATTTTCTGTCGCTGAACGCACTTCAGTCGGAGCTCAAGCCGGCGAAGCCGCTCGTTGGAGTTCAAGGTGAATTGGAATATCCAATTTTCAACCTGGGTTCTGAAACGGGCACATCCCTCGATATGGGTCTCAGCCCCTTCTCGATTATGAACGATCATTCAACGAACGCGTAAGACAATGTCGTTGTCCCCGATTCTGACGCTGGAATGGTTTTGATCATCGGCCACGGCTACTTCAGGGGCCCCGACGGGGTGAATACTCCTCAACCCACTGTCAAAACGCCCACAGACTTGCCTGAATTGGCTCGAGGGACGTCCACTATTGGACTTATCTTTTCCTCCGCCCTCCTCTCTGCACCGTTTTTCCCCTTGTAGCCCTCCTCAGCACGATCCTCGAGTTCGTTACATTTCCGGTTCTGCTCTACATCTTGGCACCATTCGTCGCATTCCTCGAGCTATTCCTCGAAATCTGGGTCCTCTCCCCCTACCGCGCCATCATATTTGTCGCGGATGCGCTTTATCCGACATATGTGTTCCTCGGCATGGCGTGCATCACTGGGGCTTTGCTAGGCTTAGTCGGCCGCTACCTCGTCCGCCGTGCTGTTGCACCGCCGACCCCTCCTCCATCGGAGGCTCAGGATGTGAAACGTACACATACCGTGCCCCAAGTCGCCATGTTCGACGTGGCCGCCAATTCTTTTCCTCCGAGTACCTCGCTTCCGCGCCAAGCGACTTGCAACCTCCCGTCCACACCTTCCACTGCCGTAGATCGGTTTCCCTCAGAGCCCTCTTCCACACGACGCGCACGATCTGTGGAAAAGTTGGTGACGCGATTAATTTCGTCGGGCTTTCGGTACATGCCATTCGAACTCACCCCGATCCGATGGGTCGTCCTACGGAGATTCCGTCTGTGTGAGGAAGGAAAACGTCGCCTCGGGATGACTGATTATGAGGGCTTCAGTCTTTGCGCCGACGTTATAAATGCCTATTTCGCCGCACAATATTGGGACCCACGCGCTGGGGGTTTCGAATTTCGAATTCTAGCGCCACGCCGCAGCTTCTTCGCCTTCCTTATCACCGGCTTTGGCAATTTGTTTGCTCTGATAGACTGCATTCTACCTGTGTCCGTGGACAAAATTATAGAACCCGTGTTGAACAATTAACCCTATTATCGCGGCGTCTGGAAAATATCAGGTCCCAGGTTGGGAAATGCAGAGGCACATCAGGACTTTTCAGCGAGTTCTCGCTCTCAAAAATGCGGGCCAGGAAGGCCCTGTCTCCCGCAATGCCCAACATGCCGAAGCGTTCAGGACTCTCGTCTCTGTGTGAATCCAGCACAGGTGTGCGCACATCGGCTGCCTGAACGGACACAATGGAGTGTAAACGCTGCGAAATCATGCGATACTGTGGGATTGAGGTATGTCCCTCATCCACCATTTTTTCGATCACGCAGGATATCGTTTTGTAGTGCCAACGAAACGCCGGGCATGACTCGAGCGTCCCGCAAAACACGCTGCATCAGGAAAAATCGAATTGCTATGGGCTCTATGGGCAGTTACATAGACCCTCATAGACGCCATAGCAACATTGCTATGGCGTCTATGGCGTCTATGGCGTCTATGGAGTCTATGCAGGTCTATGTGACAGCCCATAGCAATTTGGCTTTTTCCTGATGTGTGTGCCGCGATCCGATCGCTGCGCTACATATTGAAGCGCGAAGGTGCCGCAGAGTGGACCGAGTGGATAGGCCATGCAGCGTCCCTCTCCCCAAGATGTAGCTAAAATGCTCAAGGTTCGCGGACCTTTGTTCCTCGTATGGTGCGGAACCTGCCCTCTCGCAGAATATCGCAGACCAGCTTGTTGTGCTCAACGATAAATTAAATATCTGAGCGGACAGTCGCCATACTACTTACATTACCATGCCTGAATTTGCCCTACAGTTTTCACCAAATATTTCCTTTGGATCGTTTACTTGAACAATCTCCGAGTCTCGTAACACGTCCGAATCTTGCGTCGCAACTGTGGAGCAACCGGCATCGCACGCCGCAAATATCGTCGTCACCTTGGTCCTTACGCACTCCCCGACGACCAGAGGAAAATGCTTCAGAATATTTTAGACAGCCCTGCGCTCTGATGCCCTCATCCCTGTCTAGAGAAGGGGGCACGGTTATCATTTGTAACTAAGCAATTGTGTGAATTTCGAAGGTGAACTGAGATGGTGGCGAACAAGAGGCTGTAGGGATTGGGGGCGAGACATTCGAGAGGTGCGGGAAATAGAGTAAGAACCGTATACAAAACCTGGTCAGAAGGCTGAGCTGCACTGGAGACCTCCACCATCCCAGAAGTTCTGTGATGAGTGACAGAAATTTCGCACACCGTCAATGAGCGAGTTGATTCAAAGTCGCCAAAGGGAGGGAGACGGGCACATCGTAGTTATACTGAAGACTCGAGAGAGGAAACGAGTTGGAACGAGAGAAAACTGTGACCTGGCAGGCAAGTTGAAGCAACAAGCGGAAATTATAACGAAAAAGGAGGGTAAGTACATGTACATGTCAAGCGGATGATTTTAGAAGGTCGGCAGCAGTGTTCTCGCCACGGGTCGTTGAACTGTTGAAGCCAGATTATGAGTTTGGGGAGAGCGAACTCCGAGTCGTTGTGTAAACAATTCCTTGTGGCTGATGAAAAACAGGAGCAAAGGTTGATCATTATTCAATGATCGACGCCTTGCATCGCCGCGTGTGAATGGTGTCCAAAAAGCACCCACTTACAGTACCCACCACTGTTGCCGAACCACCGCAGAACCACTTCCAAATAGGGAGATTTGATGTGGCTACGTTTTCGCCAAGGAAATGATGGCCCTCCCAACGCTTGATGGCCACAAGGGGAAATCGGGATTCAAAAAATGGATATGGGGTCAAAAGGTTTTTTTTTTTTTGACCCCAAGCTGACCGCCCTCACTCCCCCTCCTTCCATATAGGGAAGGAGTTTCCCACCCCTAGCGCCGGGCCGGCTGTCCGCCTCGTGCCGCTGCCTTTCAACTCGCTTACTACCACTTTCCTAAACTAGGAATCCACCCAATGATATTTTCCCATAGCTTTCGGCAATATTTGAACTCATCTCAACTGCAAGAGTTCCAAAAAATCTGACCTCACCACCCAACAATATTTGGCTGGACTCCAACATAAAGCACAAAGTACCAAGTTAAGAGCTCAAATGCCATCCGAGACCCATTCTAGACATAAGGCTGTGTCTTTACAGCAATTTGCGGTACTTAGGGCGCAGGCCTTTTTTTTCAACAGTTTTGACTAGAACACAACAAATAATGGTCCGATTGACCTAATTCCGGAATATGTTATGTATCTGAGATGTTACCAGAGGATGGCACATTGCCATAGACAATATACCAATCAAACATCATTTTCCACCCACTTTGGCCAGGGCAATATTCATGCCCCATGAGAAGTAGAGCTCTGTATTGGAATTTGACTATACCCATATCTGTGAACTTCATGATCCCTAGAGATAGTACAGACACATAACATATTCCGGAACTAGGTCAATCGGACCATTATTTGTTGTGCTACAGCTGTCCTAGTGGAAAGCATGATCTTTTTGAAGAAATTCTATTACATAATCACATCAAAAAAAGCCGGCATCTCATCCTCTGCGGATTTTCAATGTGATTCAAACGCGCCTATTCTCAAGGAAATCCAAGCAAAAATAAGCCCGTGGCAGGTGTTCTAGTCAAAACTGTTGAAAAAAAAAAGGCCCGCGCCCTAAGTACCACAAATTGCTGTAACAACCAAATAACACCTCTCTGAGGCTCTAGTGGCTGTTTGGAAGTTCTGGATAATACATATTAACAGTTTTTTTCAGGCCACCCTGGACCCCCCCCTCCCCACGTACGGATTTTGAATCCCGATTCCCCTCGGATGGCCATGGGCAACAAAGCCATTTAGTGCTGGCCAAAATATGATATGAATACGAAAATTCCGTATCATATTCACTATGAGGGCCCCATATCATATTCTTGGTGAATTGTATTCATATTGAGGCCATTGAATACGAATATAATATGAATATATTCAAATATATTCTATTTCTCGTGAATTTTGATGAAATCTGTGTAGTTCACCCCCTCCGCAAGCCTCAACTTCAACCACTCCTTTGTAGCGATATCCACGGACACTGTTTCCGCGGTCATGGACGACCGAGCGTCAGACAGGGTAGGGTGTGTTTCAAAATTGAAAAGAGGCTCTCAACAGAGATGCTGACACCGGGAATGGCGAGAATATCCCGTGCGACGCGCCCCATGTATTTCAATGTGCCTGAATTCTCCTGCCAGAAAAATTCAAAACCGTATCCTGGGAACAGTGGGAAGAAGGGGGGAAAAACTGACCTTCCACCACTTCAGAGGATCATCGAAGTCCAGCGCAACGGGAGAGACATTTCTGCAATACAAATCAACTTCGTCCTTCCTGTCAACGGCCGCGGAACTGGCACCCGTGTCAACCTTGGTGGTATATATCCGTATCCAGATATATTTGAATACACTGACCACCATATTGTATTATATCCATATCATATCATATTCATATTCACCCATATTCATATTCAGTGGGGGGGTTCAAGGCCGTATCATATTCATGTGTATTTGAATATATTCAAAATATATTTTTCCATATCGTATTTTTGGCCAGCACTAAAGCCATTAGGCTCGTTACCAGCCTGCCTACGATAAGCAACAATGTGGCGGGGCACGTTGCCGTAGCCTACAAAGCCATACGCGTCTCTCTGTCTTACCTCCACTACCTCTCGCCCATCTCGCCCGTGACACCTTCCCATGGCCCACTTCAATACCAACATAAACGACTTTCACAACTGTCCTATATGTGGCCTCGCTCCAGGTTTTCAAGTCCAAGAGGCCGGGAAGGAACTTTGACTACGTACAATTTGTTGCGGTGAGTAAATCTGTGCATTTCTGTCTCGCCAAGGCTGATTTATCCCCCAGTGTTCTAATGCTGCGCACAAACCTTCGTTCTTTTACTCTTGGCCTCGTGGCATCAAACCTGCACCTAGCGCGAAACTTCCTACACGCGCACCATCGCCTCCCGCCGATGCTTTCGTTCCTCTCGTCCTCTCGAAACCCAAGATGCGCAAATGTTCCGAATGTGGCGCACAGACGCACTGCCACTGTCCCAACCGTCGCTGTCGCCAGCACTGACTCGAAGACGGCATCCCCGTGCTTGCCAGTTTCCAAACCGAAGTCCCACAGAGTCCACCTGCCGGAAAAGCTGGAGCGACTAGCGGCGCGCCTCAGGCGTCCATTTTCGAAGACGTCAGACCCCGCCATCATTGCCGAGCATTGCCGCTGCTCTGAGATGCCGGGATCCGTCGGAATTTCGTCACATCCATTCCCCGCCCCCGCCCACAAAAAAACATGCGAATCCGCCTGGTCATCTCGGCGTTTAGCTTCGCATTCGCCTTGGCCTAGGTGTGTGTCAGGCCGTGACTCGATGGAGCTGTCTTCTGTTAACTCAAGCCTATATGAGGTGCGTTTTCGAATCGCTAAGCTAATGCTACTAAAGTTGTCGTGCCTCATTGGGACGACATGCATTCGCGGACATTTTGTCCGGTAAAAATCGTGGATGGCATCAGCCTGTGCGCCGGACAATATTCCGATGAATACTACTAGAAGTACTAGAAGTCGACCTTACGCAGACTCGGAAATCGCGCTGGGGTCAATTGTTCGCGCACGGCTCCCTCCCGATTTAACCTCGCATCTACCGAGAGGTACTCAAGCACCGGTGCTGTGAGCTTGGATAACAGTTTTTCGCCGCTCCCGTTTCGGATGATTAGCGTTTTGAGGTTGCGGAGGGGTGAAAGGTCCACGTTATCCGAGTCGCAGTCATCTGCTCGGCGGGATCATCATGAGTCCCCATTTCACTATCACTATAGAGAAAGTCTGACTTACGAATACCAAGGTGACAGAGAGACTCGCCGAGTTGCTGGAATGCCGCATTTATGATCGGCTCGGCCCGAATCCCCCAGGGCAACGTCAGCGATTCGACGTTAGGAAGATGATTTTCCTCATGCAACCACGCCAGAATCGGATCGGTCGTGCACAAGCTGAGACGTAAGACACACAGACCCCGCGGCGGTACTGCACTCCCCATCGGTTTCGCCATCCGAGGCCTGAGGCCAGAAGTTTCGGCGCAAATGTGTAGTTCCTGAAGGGCGGGGGAGAGGCATATCATATCGATGAGCGGTGCTGGCTGGCCCTCAAAGCTGCAGGTGAGGACAAGGCGTGTAATGTGAGGGAAGGCCGCGGCAAACCCTTCGCAGAAGAATGTGTTCGCGTTCTCGGCGTTGACAACGCCGTTAAGCGTCAGCTCGAGCGTATGAATGGGTACGACGCGCAAATCCGCCGCTATGCCATCGAAGTAGGTGTCATTGTGATGCCAGTAATACCTGGAGGCCTTTACACTGCGGATTAGAGGCAGGAAAGAACAACCGTAGGGGGACTGCAAAATTTCATGGAATCCGCGAATGTTTTTGGGGAGGAGGACACATTTCCATGTCTTGAAGAGGTGAAGCCTACTGCGGGGGATCCATACCCTGCCTATCGTAGAACAAGCCTTTAGAGAGTTTGAATCTCCGGCTAGAAGGTCGATGATCTCGTCTGCGAGTTCGCGGGGAAAGGTGATGGGCATAGCTCCTAGCGCGACCGGAAGTGGAGGTAGAAGATAAAGAGCCCTTAAGGGCGCCTCCGAGTCGTGAGGGTTCTGAAGAGAACTTGGTTACGGTGCACCGCCCCGTGAGGACCGCACAAGGACCGCAAGCAGACGGCAGACAGTCTGGACATGGCATATGTTATTCATAATTGATTAGCGCCAGTGTTGTAACGTCTGGGGTCTCAAACTTACATCCGAGGCTACAACCGTCAACTTAAGGAGGTCCACAGCTCTAGTCTCTGGAAGCCAGACTTCAATACGGTACATCAGCACGTTTCAGCCAGTCCATCTGTGTGGAGATGGCCCTGGATACGTTGGACTGAGCTTGCGGATTTTTCTCAGCCAGGTGAAAAAGCTGACGGAAGAAATGAAGGGTTTGGTAACGGACTATCTCTGAACAGAGCTAGGATTAGGTCTTTCCGGAGTCACTTTGCCATTTATCATGTCAACGCCAAGAGCCAAGAGTTACCCCATTCTGAGAGTCCGTAGTCGATTGGTAGAACTCCGCTGATCTCGGAATACCCAATACGGTGACCAGATGACAGGCGGCGCATAGACTCGTAACCAGTCTGCTTACAATGAGCAAAAATGTGGCGAGCACTTTGCTGTAAGCAGACTGGTACAACTCGGGCCAAACAAAAGGGCTAGGCCCGGAGTTTCAAATTTAGGCGGTGCCGATCTCGGCATCACTTGGCTTTTCCGCTACCCTCACCTTACGCGCTCTATCTTTTTTACCTCTACTCCGTTGCACTTCAAATCTTGCAGAAACCACCTTCGACATTACCGGCGCGTATTCAACGCCTTAACGGCCTCGATTCACTGATATTTGGCCACGAGAAAGCGAGTACGGTGTGCTGGAGGTGGATATCTATTGGGCAGACATTTTGAGCTTTAATTGGGTCGGGATCTATCCACGGTGAGTCTCAATTATGTTTCTCATTCATTCTATCGCGTTTTCGTGGTCTGGATGCCACGCTCACGCCTTCAATCACTACCCAAGTCACCTGGACGCGACACCACGAATCGATGGAATCTATTCCTTTGCTAATGTCACAATCCGCCCTGGATGCGTTCCGAGATCTACATCGTTCATGCTGCCCTTCATGCTGCCCTTAAAGGCTGCCGAGTGCCCCAGTGTCCTCAATGCTTTCTTACGCTCGGGTACGAAAAACTTTGGCACTGATTCTTCCTGTCCTTTCACTTCCAAAGACGTCGGCTGTGATCCCTGTTTCTCCCCTGGGGCTTGTGTACCTATACCTGCGGACGGCTGGTTCTTCCGAGGGCATGATCAGGTCGCGGAATTTGCAAAGCATCCGTCGCTTGCATCAATTGCTTCATGATCACGCCAGAAGACGAATCATTATGGCATCTAAATATATTCTTCAGAAATATTTCTCTCGTGCGGTACTTCTAGTCAATCAGCAAATATCAAGGCTACTCCGTGTTTCTTGTACAATATGGGCCGTTTCCATGCTTCGCAATGTTACTGGACGCGGGCGCGGATGCTGCGTGCGTTTGTTTTGTGGTTGTGTTATTGTCCGCTGCGCAGCGCTCGTCAATGCTTCTCAGCATCGCCATCGAGAAGCATAGTACATACCTCAGTGCGTGCGACTGCCGTCTCGCCGTAGGAGACAGCGCGAGGTCGACGAGAAGAGTGGATGTGGAGGCGCTGCGTAGGCGGTAACGCGGGCGCTCGTCGACGTGCGCAATGCGCGCGGGAGTCGCCATGTGGGCAAGGAAGCGGTCGTGGCAGTGGAGTTGGTAAGACGCCCGCGGGGACTAAAATGCAAGCGGTTGCGCAAAGACGACGACTCTGAGAGCGAGAAAGACTACTACGGCGACGAGCTGCGGCCCGGGACAACAACGTGCAAGCGGGGTCGGGACGCCAGCGAACAACGGAGCGGATGGCTGGGACGACGAAGACGTGCCGCTGGCATAGCGCATCCCGTCCGCGTTGACTGCGCAGCAATGATCCGGCGCAAGGTCTGCAAGGATCCAGCGGCGGCGGCGAGAGCATGCGGGAGCTGTTGGAGGTTGCTTTGAGGGTTGCTTCGAGAAGCTCGTGCGAGGCGGCACAGCCAGCGAAGGCGGCGATGGGGCGGGCGGCACGGCAAAGGACCCAGACGCTCCTGGGAATGGCGCCAGCCAGTCGGAGGCGATCACGATGGATAATCTGACGAAGAAACTGCAGAGCATGCAGAGCGAGAAGGAGCGGAAATGGCAGCGCACGCTAACGGTTGATACGGCGGAAGACTTGGTGAGCCCAGTGCCTGGGTGGGAGCGTCAGATGTATTGGGGGCAGCCGCTGTGTTATGTGTCCGAGTTATCATCGATCTTCAAAGTAACAAAATTCTCGGCCCGTTTCAGGGCTGTTGAGCCGTCGAATACACGATGTCGTAGATACTATGTCCAATAACAAGCACAGGGGAAGACCGGTAGAGCGCGCAAAGTGAGCGCGTCGCGCGACAAGAGTCCAGCGGAGTGACTGATTGAAGGCGTGGAGGTGTGGTATCCAGACCACGAAAACAGGGCATGACTGATTAGAATACTCACCGTAGATGATCCCGACCCAATTAAAGCTCAAAATGTCTGCCCAATAGATATCCACCTCCAGCACACCGTACTCGCTTTCTCGTGGTCAAATACCAGTGAATCGGGGCGTTTAAGCAGTCGAACACGCGCCGGTAGTGTCGAAGGTGGTTTCTGCAAGATTTGAAGTGCAACGGAGTAGAGGTAAAAAAGATAGAGCGCGTAAGGTGAGGGTAGCGGAAAAGCCAAGTGATGCCGAGATCGGCACCGCCTAAATTTGAAACTCCGGGCCTAGCCCTTTTGTTTGGCCCGAGTTGTACCAGTCTGCTTACAGCAAAGTGCTCGCCACATTTTTGCTCATTGTAAGCAGACTGGTTACGAGTCTAGGCGGCGCACAGCAGACGCCAGACAGGCTCAAGACCTCCGGGACCGCGATCTTATTTGGCTGGAGCGGCTTGCAAAAAGCAGGCAAGGTTCCGTTTCAAGTTGTTCATTTTTTTTTCAAGACTCTTTTCCCGATGTTTGAATTTTCAACATGAATTCCGCTCTCTGAGGGTCCGGTTCACTCGATGTCGAACAGTGTTAACTCGCTCCTCAAGCTCTTGGCTGACTTGAAATGGATAATTCATTGAACTCCCAATGATAATGTGCCGATGAGGGCCGGATCGGAGATCGAAATAAAATCAATTCGTGAGCTCAGCCATTGTCTTAAAAAGTTGCCTGGATCGTGGTACAAATCTCAGAAGATTCTTTCCAATTTGAGATACCACATCGGTTTGGGGAACATCAAATGAACCATATTTGGAAACAGCCCAAGGAAATGATGTAGACGATGTTCGACTCTGCCCTGATCAAAATCAAGGTCAAAAAATCCTGTTATGGAAGCAAATTGGGCCTACGTGTACAGTACTAATGAGGTGGATTTTGATTTGACACCTGCCTTACGTTCCGCGCGTTTGCCAGATGTGAATCGCCACAAGTGTAGTTATGTAACGGTCCAAGCGTTGGATCGCGTCCTCACTTATTCGCCATTGTAAATCGTCGTGCTTTGCCCCAGTGCTTCATTTGACCCCGAAGTATTGAGTTCCTGAAATATAGAAGTATTATGGTCATCATCACATCTTGATTTTTGCAGAGTTTTCCACCGAAGGTCTGGAGAGCTTGAAGCCCCGAATCCTGAGAGGTCTTGAGGTAACTTGCTGAGTCAAACATGCGGCGACGTCACGAT
Source organism: Mycena galopus ATCC 62051 (assembly GCA_014925785.1). Taxonomy (NCBI): domain Eukaryota; kingdom Fungi; phylum Basidiomycota; class Agaricomycetes; order Agaricales; family Mycenaceae; genus Mycena; species Mycena galopus. The sequence goes on from WIQG01000412.1 coordinate 29,787, forward strand.
GGCCGAAACAATGGGACAGTATAAAGAGGCAAGCAATAGTTAGCACACCAAGCTATAGGGCTCTAGAGCGCGACCCAGTACGCGTTGAGGCAGATTGTACTGAGCCAGAGGGAACGCAAAGGGCTGCGTCACCGAAGAGAGGGCAGGAATGATGTGGGAGGAGACAAGAGGCATTTATCAAGTCGTACGACTTCTCTTAACATAATTCTCGAGCAATGACGTCGTCGCATTTTGAGGAATTTACAACAAGTTGTTAATGAGGCTTGTCGAAGCGGCCTAATTTTTAGTTTATGCGTGAAAAATGTTTGAGAACAATTCAGCAGTTCCTCGATCCGACCTCGATCTGCCTCATTTTACCTCGCTTGCTCGATTAGCCTCGTTTTAGCTCGATATCCCTAACTGGGATTCTCACTGGGCGTCAGCGTCGATCTCAAAAGGCTTGCAAAAGGCTCAGAACGTAGTGCCCAGGATAAGTGCAAGACTCACCAATTAGAATGAGCCATGAAACACAACTTCGCTCACACAAGTCACGCAGTGCGAAAAGTGTTGCCGAGGTCGGGTTCAATTACGAGCCTGAACGGAACCCCATGTCCAGTTCGGTTTCGGAGGTTTGGCAATTTTTCCGAACCTGTTCGAACATGTGCGAACCCTGGTCCATTTTGACCAAGAAATTCGGAAATTGTCAACAATTTGCCTCATCATGAATCATGAGTGCTTCCCTCATGCCAAGAAGGATCTTTGGTACTGTATTTGAACCTGGGCTTGAAAATGAACCAGTTCTTGAAAATGCGCTTGCTTGACTTCAGTTCTCGTCCGATTGTCTATATAAGTGACGGAAATCAAACCGACGGTTCTTACCGTCTAGAATATCAAAAAACTTCGAGAAAAAAACATCCAGAACTAAGCCCGAGACAAAAATCACTGATGGGAGCGGCGAAAGTCTACGGGATATAGTTTACAGCCAACTAATTTTCACGAGACTTGAAATGAACAATTATGTGACCTCAATAGACGTATTACCCAAACTTCTGGGCTCAAACTCGACTCGGGACGACCGCTACAGGTGATTCTAACCTCCATGTGATAAAATGTCACATCGGAATTTCTGCGAGAATGTGACACGCTTGTCCTGACCTACTGAACTTGTCCTGCCTCGAATTTGACTCCGAGAATTTGCTTACGACGTATGTTTAGGCTGCCCCATTGTATATTTGAACTTTCATAAAAATTGGTTCACGTTAAACTATATCCTGTCAACTTTTGCCACTCCCATGAGTGGCCTTTTGTCTCGGGCCTGATTCTTGCCCAATAGTATATGGTTTTCCCCTCGAACTGAAGTCAAGCATATTTTCAAGAACTGGTTCATTTTCAAGCCCAGGTTCAAAATATAGTACCTTTGGCGGCCTGAATACCCTGCGGAAAGTCAACAGAAAGTCCAATTGTTCATTGATCCAAATGCCATCAAAGTTATCAAAAATTCAATCCTTCCTGTTCTGACATTGTACCTTCTCAAAAAATTCAAACAACATCTCTTTGTCAAAGAAAACATAGCTTACACCTGCCAGAAGGCTTCTAGATCCAAAATATACACATCTAATGTGTGGGAAATCTTTCGGGTTCGAACCTGTTCTGAACCCGAAGATAAACCAATCTGACCGGTCCAGAATTGCCACGATGTGCAACAGTCCTTCGATAATGGTCAGTTTCCGAATTCGGCAGGAGGGGCACTTGATGAGGCTGGGGAGGCGCGACACGTTTTCTTTGATGCAGACGCCCTCCAATGCGAGAAGGAGAACGACTCAAGTTAATGGCCATCCGTGATACATAGTGTGCGCAGACGCGGGAGGTCGATGGGATTGAGAGATGAGGGCGGTGGGAGGGACATGCTCGCCTTTCCCAGGGTTAGACGATCAACTAAGCCGTGGGCCAAGTTCAGGCGGTCCGGGGCGCGGGGCATTTGAACGCACAGTGGCGTGAGCTAGGCGTAGGGGACGAGCAGGCGCCGTTAGCTGCCGTCGATGTCACGGACGTCGGTCAACCGCGTTCCCCAATTGTGCATGGCGTCTCCATCTTTCAGAGTGGAATTCATAAGAAGTCCGCAGGTGCTGCGACTCGCTGCAGCCATCTTGAATTGACGCTCGACAGACTTAGCACATCGCCCGCGGACCTCTTCTTCACCTTCCTCATCACCGGCTTTGGCAATTTGTTTGCTCTGATAGACTGCATTCCACCGGTGTCGGTGGACAAAATTATACACCCCGCGTTTGAACAATTAACCCTATTATCGCGGCGTCTGGAAAATACCAGATCCCAGGTTGGGAAATGCAGAGGAGGCACATCAGGACTTTTCAGCGGGTTCTCGCTCTCCAAAATGCCGGCCAGGAAGGCCCTGTGTCTCGCAATGCCCAGCATGCCGAAGCGTTCAGGACTCTCGTCTCCATGCGAATCCAGCACAGGTGCACGCACATCGGCTCCCGGCCCCTCCTGGACGGAAAACAATATTCATGAAATGCAAACACTGCGGAACCATGCCATACTGTGTAACACAGCGATATGCTCAAGATGCGGACTGTCCAAACTGTAGTAACTCTGTTCGGCGATACTTATGCGTCGCAATTGAGATGGTGGTGAACAGAGAGAAGTTTGAGAGGTGCGAGAATTAAATAACAGTTTACAAAAACCCGGTCAGATGGTTCAGGGGTGAGCCATGCTGGAGACGCCCGCGGTCACGTTCTGTGATGAGCCTAGGCTCGAATCCAGTCGCTATATTGGACAAGTCACCGACATAGCCAGAATTCACAGACAGACCAGTCACTGGTCTATGATGAGCCCAATCAAACGCCGTCAATGAGCGAGTCAATTCAAAGCTTGCCAAAAGGGAGGGAGATGGACACGTAGTAATTGTACTGAAGAGAGAGCAAACGCGTTGGAACGAGAGAAAACTGTGACTTGGCAAGCAAGTTGAGCACGAACTGGTTGTGTCATTGCTTGTAGCTGATGAGAAACAGGAGCAAAGATTGATCGCCGTTTGATTGATCGCCGTTTGATCGACGCCTTGGCGACGGCCTTGTGTCGCCGCGTGTGAATGGCGTCCAAAGAGCACCCACTTACCGACCGCAGCGTTTTGCGCAGTAGTTCGCGCCTGTCCCCTCCAGTCTCGCCACCCAAGCCCACGGATTGCTCTTACTGCCTCCCTCGTCCTCCCTCGCCCATAATCGCAGAGCCAAAGTCCAAGATGATCGTTGCCGAGCATTGCCGCTGCTCTGAGATGCCGGGATCCGTCAGAATACTCGTCACATAAAGCACACTAGCTCCCTTTCTCCATTCCCCGCCTCGCCCCACGAAAAAACATGCGAATCCGCCTGGTCTTCTCGGCGTTGAGCGTCGCATACGCCTTGGCCCAGGTGTGTGTCAGGCAGCGACTCGATGGAGCTCGTTATTGATCTCTGCAGTCTTCCGTTAACCCAGAAGCATATGAGGTGCGTTATAAAATCGCTCCATGCGCCAGGTCCTGAGTATCTACCCGCCCACAGTCTTCTGAGCTGCCCTCGTCCCTTCCCTCGGATTCGCCTCCCATATTTTCCGCGTCCTCTGCTTCTCCCACCGTCCTCTCGTCCTCCTCGCCTCCCACATTTAACTCGTCTTCTACGACTTACGCATTCCCCCCTCGTCGGCTTCACACCCAGCCTTCGCAGCGTCCGCGGCATTCACTACCTCGGGGATTTCACTCTCCTCGTCTACGGGTTCCGTTTCCAATGGTTCCGTCTCCATCGGTTCCGTCTCCAATGGTTCCAATGGCCCCATAATCGCCGCCGCAGTGGGAGGGAGCATCGCCGCGTCCCTCGTCGTCCTCGCAGGCGTGCTCTTCTGCATGCGCGCTCGTTTCAACGGAAAAACGCCCCACACGCCCACCGTCGCCGCCGAGAACGCAGAGGAGATCGCCCAGCGCTGCACCGCCCTCGAGCGCGAGGTGTCGATGCTGCGCGAGCGGCTCGGCCGCCTGGAGGCACGCCGGGACTCTGGCCCCCGCGCGATGATGTTGTACACAAACGAAAAGGACGGCGAGGCGCTGGACGGGAAGGTCGCGAAGGACCACCCACCAACATACGTTGATTAATAAACACGACAAGGGACGTAATATGATATGATTTCGGTATGATCATCGCTGACGATACCGTATCGTCAGCCGTGCGGATATTGGGCTGAGCATCTCTATTTGAATGTAGCATTGAATACACGCAGTCTCTACGAACCCAGTCCTACTACTACTCCCGTCACGGAGCTATTTACCCGCGGCTCGATCTTCGCGATTGTGGATCCCTCAACGGTTTCCATCTTCCATTCTCCGCTGTGGCGGCTCTGGTCCTAGTCCGCAGTTCTGTCTGGGAAGCTTGTCAGTCCTATCCCGTCGCGTCATTTTCGATTACTACGACGATGCCTGACTCTGGCCATTGAACAACTTCCCCGATTATCATACAACTTGGGGTGTGCTTGCCTTGGTTCTGCGGCATCCCTGAATACTGGTGGGCATTTGCAGCACGGGTTACTGCAGGTATCGCTGAATCTGCCGGCCATCCAATTATTATTGGATGGAACACGAAAACGAAACGTTGCCGCGGGGGTGGCGCTGACAAGATGTGTTTTGAATCGAATCTGAACTCATTCAATTTCTACATCGTACTCGAATTCCTCTCGTCTGCAGCACCGCGTTTCCAGCGGATTTCTGCCCTGGATTAGCGCCAGCGTCGGCTGTCGTCTGGTGGATGCGTTCATGCCTTCGCAGGGGGATTCCATAAAGGTTGATACATCAATATGATTCGAATCATGACAAACCGTGTTCCCTGTGAATCCGCGGGGCGTGGTCGCCGCTGCATCGCTGGGTGACCGTCAGATCGAGCTTCGTTCCCTCTTTATCCAACTTTGGGCGGCAGCAAATCATCTTCGAATAGATCGCCCGCCCACATGTCCGTGTTTATCCTTTTTACCGCCGAACAAACCGCTATTAACGACCAAGTGATGGTTCCATAGCCGGATAATTAACGCGGTAACTGCCGTATTTCGGGATCAATATGGTGGAACGCTTTGAGGCCCTTGCGCCACCCATAAATACTCCGCGTCGTCTGTACTCTCTTCCCCATACCATTATCATTCCACTCCCTTCTAGCATTCCAAAAATCCTCATGGCCATCCGAACAGACCGCGTCCGCGCCATCGGCGTCTTCAAGGCCCGCACCGAGCTCTCCTCCGACGATATCCACGCCCGCGCGCAGCAGATGATCGACTCCGTCAAAGGGCTGCCAATCATGCAGCAGAATCTACTCAAGTACGAAGTGGTATGTAGGCGGCCCCTTCCTTCCCTTCCCTTGTGAACACTGCATGCCAAACTAAACTAATCTCACCCAATTTTGCTCATTCATTGTTAAACAGTCCTTCAAAACGGAACGCCCCACGGGGACCCTGGCGAGCGAGCTGGGACTGCAAGAGACGGAGTTCTCGGCGATGATTCTCGTGGAGGCTGCGTCACATGAGAAGATCCATGAGGTGCGTTGCCTCGCTCCTTCCCTCCTCGCAATATATGCTTTTCTGCCCAGATATGGATGAAATATAAATAATTGCTTAACTGACTTATCAATTCGCGTAGACCCTCACCGACCCCGGGTACCGCAAGCTTCTCGCCGGCGCGCTGGAGCACATCACGACGCGCGAGGATTTCCATTTCTTCCCTGCTGAGTTTACGACGATCATCGACAAATAGAGGGACCTCAGTCGTTGGAATGTAGGATATGATGTAATTGACTTGTTGTAGATAAATTGGCTTCATGGGCGAGAACGTTGACGGTCTGTGGAAGATGCGAACCGAGAAGACAGTGCAAGGGATGCCCTGTGACACAGGAAAACCATGCAATTTCGTTAAACGGCAGCAAGATGCAGAGTCCCTAAACTCGAGCTCCACTCCGGCATCTGATGCATGTTATCGCTCGTTCTCTTGTGAGAAGGTCGGAGTCCGCTGGTTCCAGCTCTTCAGCTTCAGGACAAAGTCGGCTTTATGGTCTCCGCTTCTGATGCTGGTATCATCCTCGTATCGTTCACCTGCAGCGCAGCTCCTATCATCGGAATTTGGCGTGGACATTCCAGCAGAGTACGCCTCGGTCGAGTTGAACTTTTCGTCCACTTCGTAAAATTGCCACGCCGCGTGCCGACCATCGCAAGGACTGAGCCCATGATAGCCTTGTAGAAATTCGCGAATTGGATGTCTAAAAGGCGCGCTGCGTCGCCGAAAACTTACCAGAACTTCACGGCCGCATTGAGGCAGGCGACGAGTGTCATCGTGGAGAGTAGAACACATACGGAGAAGACGGTAAGTTAGACCGGCGGACTGACAGCACTATGCAGTGTAAACATGTGGGAGGATGGTCTAGCTGAGGCACTCGACGCTTCGGGAAGCATATGTGGACAACAGCGAGTGCACCAGGTTGACAAAAGAAATATCACACACATGTTCTGTCATTTCTGGTCCGAATAAAATGTCAGCGTCAGCTTCCATCGATTTCATACACAACTAGCCTATAACATCACTGTTTGTTCTCCCGGAATAAAATATTTGGGCATTTTCTGAAAACATGAATAGTATACTAATTCGGTCTGAAAAATAAACCGTATGAATGCATTCATCCACTTGAATTCATAGCGTTTTGAGCTGACGGCGGGCCATCCAAGGTTGGTGATTTTTTAGAATTTTGGAGCCATTTTGTAGCAAGAATGCTGACAGTGGCCAACTCAGACTGCCCCGCATTCGAGAGTGATGTCTTTGGCTTGCCAACATGGCTTGCGCCAGGCGGGGGCGTGAGTTTGGTAGGTGACGCGTCACAAGGCCTGAACACTTGGTCAAAATAGTACTTACAGTATGCTGACATAGATGCAGGCAGAGCAATGTAGACATATGTATACAGAATAGCCCAAAAAAATTGGATTCTCCCGTGGATATGTAGCATATTGGCCGCCAGCCTCAAAAAAAAATGTTTGTGGGTCAAACATTATTAGGTCAGAAATTGGTACCGGCACTGCCCCAATCACTCAAGCGCATCCTACGCACCTCAGACTACCAATATTTAACGGGTGCGTGGTATCTGTTCACCCCACGGCAATTCCTGACGGACAAAAGTCGGCTAACGTCCGTGAACCAATCTCGGCATTCTGATTCGACACTCCCGCTTGTATTTTCCAGAACTACTGTCGTTATTTACTCAGGCTTGCCTATCTTGTTCAGCTTCCAAGCTAAGGAAATTCAACAACCACCAACGCAGCTCTCAATACAACCTTGTCATATCGACTCAGCCATTTTACGGGAACTTAAATTGAATGTATTGGGTATCGTGTCGGTTACAGCAATAACCACTCAACCAGACTGGTTAAGCTGCCAGAGGTGGTATGCATTGACCAAACAAGGACCCGGGAGCCTGGTCGACCTCATGTGCGCGAACCGAAATATACAATATTTGGGGCCACTGGGGGGTTCGAACTCATGACCTCCACAAAGGGTTGGCGTTTTGTTGGTTCCAGCTATAACCACTTAACCAGTCTGGTTAAGTGGTTATAGCTGGAACCAACATATCGCAGATGTGAATATGGTGACATTGACAACTGCCTCTAGATCCAGGCAAGCTCAAATTATTCAAACACAAATTTGGATTTAACCACCGAGCAGAACGGGTATATCTGCCCGCGGTAGAGGGGTAGGAAATTTATATTTAATAAGGTAATTTCCTACGGGGGAGGGCGGTCAGCCAACCCCGGGAAAAAAATGCTTGTAGGTGATATGATCGTTTACTCTTATCTTTGGTCCCCCTTGATGAATTCCTAATCCCATCGCGGCAAACTATGGGGGATAGAGCTCATCTCCACGCGCAATTGGTCCATGCCAGCAGGAATATTCACATAAAAAGAGAGGCTAATGAGAGAGGAATGATACTCCGCACAATGAGGCCGGAATATGACTTTCTTCCCGCCGAGTTCGGCTTGCCTGTGGGCGCAACGTCGAGTACCATGGTTTTGAGCCCTGTGGTGGCTGTAGGCAGCGTGAAAACCGCTGTCGACGTCGCATCCGGAGGCGGCACAATCGTGCACACTCTCCCCGTTGCGTCCACTTCGCACGCGAGGTCAAGTGCTCCATCGTTGAACTCGAAATGGTTGAGGCCTGCGACTACAGTGGCTGAGGCGTTTATTTCGCGTCAGTTCAACTAGATGGATCTTTCTAAAATGCAGATGTACCGGTTTGGGCTGACTCGCCAAGGATGTACGTTGTGGCCCCATGCGAATCGACACCGGCAATGGATGCGGAGACCGTTGCGGTCAGTCCTGCTGGCTCCAGTAGAGTGAGAAGGGCAGGCATCGGCGAGGCAAGACCAACTAAGTTGGAGTCGAAACACCAATAAATGATCTGCGCGTGAGTGAAATCACGCAACGTACTCTGTGCGAGGCCAGTTCCGACCATTAAGAATTGAAACACATGGCCAGCCATGACGGTGATGAAAAGGATGAGGGAAGTGGCAAGAATGAAGCAAGAACGCGAGAAAAGAGAAACCTATTGTACCCTTTGGAAGTTTGGCTTATATACTATGCTCCAGCGCTGAACCTTGTGTCCAGAGATGTAGTGCATGCCAAGCTGGGGGTTGAAACCATCATACAACTTGGATCCTGATTAGCGGCCACAGCCAAAATTTTCGCAAGCACAACACCGAACCCCGCCGATACATCTCTGCATATTCAACACGATATCCGCCCTTCACCATGCAGCGCGGAGGTATAATCAAGGAAGAGGAGGGAGCTTGGGGATTTCGAGTTTCGTCCCACCATATCGGCTAACACGGGCGTACACCTGATTTCCAGTCGGGGATTTGCCGATCATCGATGCCTATCGCAGATGTGTGTCTGCATCCCATGACCCGATCACCACCGAAGTGGCTTGAAACAGAGCGGTGACGATTGACAACGCTCGTGCAAGTATCGAGCGGTGAGGAGACAAAATGCCAGGTACAAATTGGGTTGCGCAACGGATAAAAGTAGCGATCAGTGGCCAATTTTCATCCAGCGAGGTGTTGATGCAATACTAGTCTCAAGGAGTGAAACAGTGATTGGACAGAGGACGCGTGTGGCGCACTAACAATCCAACGAGGTGGTGCGGTAAGATTGGCCGTCGCACAAGGGACACGAGCAGGGAGTATACAATAAGTACTGCGGATCTGAACCTAATGGTGAAAGCCGGTAGGGAAGAGGTGATGCAGCAGAATCAAGATGGATATGGACGGATGACGATATCGAACCCTGACTCCATCAGGGAAAACCTCCCTGGTAAATTTCCCTGATTTCCGGCATTTCCCAAGGTCGGTTACAGAGTTCCGAAATTTCAGTAAGTTCGGGGTAATTTGGAATAATACCTGAGTAAGATTGCGTTTTTCAGGTTATATCATGTCTTTCGACACCCGGATCTTGATTTTGTGTTCTGGATGTTAAGCCACAGATAGAGTTGAGTGAGGAGAGAATCAAAAAAAATTTCAAGTTCTTTGCCGACAACTGCCGTAGCCTAGTAACACGAACGTAACACTGATTGTCAATATTTCAATGCCCGTTAACCAACGTGCGGTTTGGTTGATGGTTGAATTCGGAAAGCAGACAACACTCGTAAACAACCCTTCTTCCTTCACCCCACCTCTTGCCTATAAATGCAGGCCAATGGCAATGGAGCTGCGTAGAACTAGGGTGTCATTAATGAGAGTAGGTAGAGTCCAGTACATGTTCATGCCCATTGCTCACCGACGGCAGTCCAAAATCTCTGTACCTGGCTCAATGAAGTCGGCACTGGTCCACCTCTTTCCTGAAAAAACAAGTATACTGTACAATTTCGTTCAATTCGGCGGTCACGCGTCACGCCCATTTTTTTTTATTGCGGCAATAATTTTTTCTCAATTTATCGGAATTCTTTGGGATTTTAATTGTACTAAAATTTCAGGATCGGTGCCGAATTGATCGAAATAGTACAGTAAGTTGATATGGATATGACCCAAAATGCGCAGCCTCCATGCAAGGTTTTAATCTGGTCCACAGGGTTGCTCTCAGAAAGATCAATGGGCATGTACCCAATTTCTTTCGCTTTGGCGAGTCGCTCGGGAAACACGATTGACGTCGGACGACGTACAAGGGGTTGTGTGTGTGTGCGTATGAAGAGCAGATGGCAAGCCTGTGTCGTGTCATATACTTGGTAAGGTATAGCGAGCAGTCTATGTGGCATCTGGAAGTAGCCTGGCCACGATAATCCGTTCTTTGTCACTTCCTGCTGGTACTGTTAAGATAGGCCGCATCCATATGCATCCAAGTGACTGATCGTGGCGGTGCCATCACAGATAAGATATGATAAGGTGGTTTTCAGATCAAACAGCCGATTTCTTGAGAACGAAGACGAAATCCCGTTAATCGCTTTGAATCAAGTGTAGCTTGATGGTCCCAAATTTTTAGGGAAATCGGGCTTGAATTGAAGGAGTTAATAGGTTTTTCGTGCAGATCTGCACTGTGAAATTGGGTTTGGTGCGGTTTTTTGGCTTGTAGTTTTTTTTCAAGCTCCAGAAAGTTCAGAAATAATACATATTCATTTTACAAGACAAACAATGCATAGTACACAACTGGGTGGCTACAAGTATCCTATCAAATGCAGAGAACACAATGAGTGAAACATTAAAGATAGCTGATGAATAAACGGAGGGAACGCGAGAGGCTGTACAAAGCTGGAACAGTTCAGAGAACGATGGCAGGTGAAAAAACAAAGGAATTATTCAGTCCGATACCCTTTTGCACGCAGTCCATCAAACAGATTGTTGGGAAGGACGGTACTGCTTTGCCACATAGGCAGCCCACCTGCCATTCAAACCTCGACGATACGCATCTAAAAAGCGCAGGGATCGAGTCGCGGATCTGAGCAAATGAGTAATCAAAGGACCGAACAAGTGTGCAAATGATAAAACACACCTGCGCATAACTACGAGGCTAACTGAATCTAACGCTGCAATGACATTGCGCTCCAAATCATCCTCCTTTGACGATACAGAGTTCAAGCGATAGACCCGCTTCGAGGCACCCCAGCACTGTTCCAAGAAGTTCAATTCACAGTGAAATTTTGGTAAAAACATCGCCCGAAAGCCGCGCGCCTCGCAGACGTTCTCGAGGATTGACTTCTTCGCAACAAAGTCAGGCTGGGAGTAAAGAACGCGACGGCACTTTCAAGCAGCGTATTACATCTATACTAGAGCTGATGTCTTCACTCGCGTCACAGGTTGAAGTCGCTCAGCTTGCCACAGTCAGCCTGGCGCCCAGTATACTTCTGAGAAGTTTGCTATTATGTTTTTTGGGCCTAAAACATCAAAGAATTTCACTTTCCGAACCACATGCACGGAGATTCTATAATTCCCAGACGCACGCAAGCCCCCTCTCGGATGCGAGTCCAAACGAGCGCGACAATGTTTTCTCGCCACGACCGTATATACATACGTCTGGGAGAATGATAAATCAGCAGTCTGATCGCCAGTTCCCACTTGAAGATGGTGCTCCGTTAACACCCATCGGCCACTCTTTCAAAGCGGGTTTGCTATCCTTCCATCTCTATTAACCAGCGTGATTCAGCGCAGTTGAGTGGCCTACCCGCTTGCTAGGTAAAAAGCAGGCACACTGAAACTCTGCTCGGCGAAACTAATACGATTTCATACTAGACTACAGAGAGTTCATGTCCTTATTTCTATACATTACTATATATCCCCGGACTTTAATTCAGGGCCAAGGGATTTTGCCGCCACTACCGCCACTGCCGTCAGTGGTGGCAATTGGGCGGCATTTCGGAAACTTCCACTCGAAACATACAGAATTAGGAGGCAAGCTGAATGAAGTGTATTGTGCCCGCACACAGGTACATTTGGGCTTGGGTTTCTACGCGGAGTAAGTAAGTTACAAGTTGGCGGCACTTTATTTCTCTGAGAAGTAGCTGAAAAGTTGCACGGATTCTGATCTTGTTCGCGGTTCAAGAGATATTTTTGCTGTGAACTCTGAAGGATACCCAATAATGAAATTCCACAAATAAAAATAACGGTACAACATGTACGCTACTGCCACGTTTGCTTGATCAAATCCGCACCGCGCTCTGCAATCACATAGGTTGCGGCCTGGGTGTGACCCGCCGGTACGATCGGCTGCGATCCGATACGTCAATTCCGGTATAATTCGTTGAAACAGAATGACACTCACCAGAACAGACGCATCGATGACACGGAGGCCCGCGATTCCTTTCACCGTTAGGTCCGGGTTCACCACACCGTACCGCGCGCCGTTTGGGGACATGCCCGATGACCCAACGATGTGATACCCGGGCCCTGAGTTACTACGGACGAAGTCCACTCGCTCGGCAGGGGTCATTGCGGTGAGATTAACCGCCGGTGCGCCGAGGTAGCCGTCGTGGTTCCACGCGGGCGCGCCGAGGATCTTGAACAGGAGGTGGGTGCCTTCGGCGAGCGCGAGCGCGTCGAATTCGTCGACCAACAGCCCGGGATCGATGAGCGGGGGAGCGAAGGGGTCGTTGCTGCTGAGGGATACCGAGCCGCCTAAGCGAGGGAAGGTTAGTCAAGGGTCGGTCCGACCAACAGGCAAGATTCGAAACGGGAACGCACGGCTAACGGGGCTGACCATGGCCATTGCGAGGCTGATGGAATTACCGGGAGCACCCAGCCCCGTTGGCTGGAATAAAACCTCGAAATGAGGTGCGTCTGGGCCGGGAGACGGATCCGCATGTACAGCAAACGCAGGTGAGTTCGGACTCAGCCGGAGCCATGCCGCGTGAGTTCCGGGGGTGGAGTCCACCAACGGCCCCGTGCGGGACCTATTCCACTGTGCGAGTGCCTCGTTGAAAACCGTGGCATTCTGGTAAAGCGAGTCGGCCGTCTGGTTAGAATTCACTGCCCATCTCAGACCGGTATAAGCGTGGTCCGACACGTTTTTTCCTACGCTCGGAAGGTCCACCATTGTCTGAATTCCCAGCGCTTGTAGGGCATACGCATCTCCGACCCCGGAGTTGAGCAGGATGCGTGGGGTGCCGATCGTTCCAGCGGAAAGAATAATCTCCTTCGACGCTGTTGCGACGAACAGCGAGGTTCCTGCGAAGCCAATGAGAACCCAAACAGCATAAATAGCAAGGAACTCGCCATAACGGAATTCTACTCCCCCAAAGGCGGGTGTGCCAGGTGAGGCAGGTGATCCTGGGCGCGTGAAATTGACGAGCTTCGACACTTGTGCATGCAGCAACACATCAAGATTCGGTCGCTCGATAACTTTCGGTTTCAAGTATCCTGTGGCAGAGGAGCTGCGCTCCCCATGACCAATCGTATATTGCAGCCAGCCTTACTTGGCTTTCAGTGACTAATTTCGTGAGAGTCATAGCTGTTGAGCGCACCGATTCCCAAAGGCTTCCCTGAATTCATGTCCAAATTGAACGGAAAATCATCGGGAAGCTCTTTCGTCGTTTGTATCACTCGATCCTGGAAATCAGTGTAGGGGTAGCCGCTGATGCTGACCGAGATAGGTCCATTCGTGCCATGAACAGCGGGGTTGAATTGACCTGTCGTGTTGTGGTTATCGGCTGGTGCAGTCCATTTCTCGTTCTGGTGTCAATGGCATCAACGTTTGCGCGAAATGCTACACTGAGCACAACATACCTTTAGGAAATAAGGGAATATTTCATTCCAAGACCACCCATCGTCTCCCGTCAGCTCTGCATATCGGTCGAAGTCGGCTGCGGCACCACGGGTATATGCCATGCCGTCTTTTTTTTTTCATTTCATTCATTAATTGACATGTTATGGCACAGTAGGTGAAGGAAACCCTTACTGTGCGAGCTGCTTCCCCCCAATAGGTGTCCTGATACATTGTTCAGCTCATGCCACATCGCCTTACAGTGCTTCCTACTCACCTTCGAGGTATTCAAAGACATGGCCCGCTGCTCCTGTCTGCGGCGTCGTGGTGTAATCTGTGGCCTGTTAATTACTGTTCCCCGGCACCAGAGATTTCGGCATACTCCAGCTGTACGCGCCAGCAGCGTTGGCAAAGGCATTCGACATGAAAGGGACTTGCGCGCCGAGGACACCCGCGTTTCTGTTCTCAATCAGTGGTAGCGTGGCATCGGATGGGTCGAATGCTTACGATGGTCCGGCTTCCAGCAATAGAACAGACACTTCGGGGTCTTCGGTCAAGCGGGTCGCAACGGTATTTCCGCCCGCACCCCCTAGAATACGTTTGGTTTCGAAAATCGACGTTAAGCTGCACGGAACGGACATACCTCCAACGACGACGAAATCATAGTGCAGACTCGGCAGGTCAGCGACGTTCTCGTATAGCTTACACAGGCTGACACTGCTGAAGAGGGATATAGTTGCCAATGCTGGGGCAAACATCGCGGACCTGGTTTGACCTTGGATTTGTGGGGCCATCTTATAGGATTTTCAAGTTAGATGTTACGCTCTTCTTTCGAAGCCGAGGCCGTGGAATTAGAAGCTTACGAAATCTGTGCCTCATCACCAACGAGCCGAGAGACGCTCGACCCTGACATTAGACTACTGTATGCCTTTCTCCAAAAGACCTACTGCCGACGTGGGTAGCATAGGGCACAGGGTCGGTAAAACAAATTAAGGCCCACCAAAGCAGTTCCCATGCCATCGTCTGATTCATGACATGTCGTAAGTAGTGGAGGTTGAGAGCCGCAAAAGCGGTGGCGCGGAAACTTGCAAAGTCATAGTTCGATTGTCGGCACGCCGGCAATAGTTGCCATGCTTGCCTGGACTTTGGATTTGATCCTTGTCGGTAATGCTGCTGCAGCCTGGACCTGGGGTTGAAACTTCAAGGCACGTGCCTCATTACGCCCTATTCGCGATACTATGTTGTAAGCTTAGTTTTATATTTTTCATTCAATCCCCGTGTTGGTTATGACTTGATATCTGTTGCCTTTTGGTTGGTACGCGCCCTGTATTTGATTTCAAATTCGTCCACTTGCATCTCATTTGCTTCAGGCGAACCAAGTTCAATTACTTGCCCTCCATTGCACTGCATTTTTTACATCATCGCGTTGTTTGAAGGATTTCGGACTCGCGTTGTGCAAAATTTCTCAAAGGTCGTCAGAGTTGTTGCGTTGCGCAGTTTCATCTTTGGCGTGTTGTACAATGCCACAACAAAGTTATCAAAAGTCTGATGCACTCGGCGCCTTCATCTCATCCGATGAAATCTCAGTCGAAGGAATTTTTCTAGGTTCTATTTTGGAGTCAAACCTAGTGTACGTTGTTTGAAAACTAGTTCGAAATACTCCTGACTCTAATTAATACATCAGTCTACAGGGCCCCTGGACAACATTTCGAACAGGAATCAGAATTGATACTCCATAATTTAATGATTACCTTAATTTTCTCTCATAAAGGTGTGGAAAGAAAGGACCGCGAAAGTGCCCCAGCAGTAGGATCCTCGACCTTAGATGGCTGTGCCGGGCCGGACTTCCGGGCTTCGGCATTTGCCGATTTCCCTTCCTGTGCACTGATTTCTGGGCAAAGAGCCTCGGAAACACCATAGAAAGACCAATGGGAAGAGAATCTTTCGTCCCCAACCCACAGGACGGCGTGAAAATAGCGCTGAATGTTTTCTGACCGTCGATTTCTGGGGGCTTAAACGTCCGGACACGGATCCTACTTCTGGAGGCGCTTTCGGGCGTCCTGGAAAGAGTAGCGCAGGCACACATTTGTGGCGACAAGGCAGCGATAGCGGCAAAGTTTGCCGGAAATGCCGACAGTGCCGAAAGTTATTTGGGGAAATCTGAAAATACCACTCAAACTTGGTTTGCATCCGGCGCAGATCTTCGTAGATCTCCGCAACATCGGAGCCCGATGCTGAAATTTTCGTACATTCTTACGACATGGACCCATTTCTGCGTTCAGTGAAGGTCCCTTCACTAACACACCGGGATTGTTGTAATGTTTCGACTAAATGTTCAGGTGAGGTAGCCTAGTGTTTATTGCGGACCTAGTTATTAGGGGAAGTCAGAGTGCTTGATTCCGAGTTCAATTCATGATTCGACTCTGGGGCGTATTGACTCAGACTCGACTGGACCAGAATCAACTTTGTGACTCGATTTTGTGGAGTCCTCCTCTGGAGGAGGAACTCGTCGATTCTTGACTTGATTCTGGGCCGATTCTTATGACAGGACGGTTTGATGGCCCAGAATCGACCCCAGAATGGAGTTCAGAATCGGGTCGGTCACGGTTACCGCTCGATTCTCATTCGAATCAGAATCGCATCCAGAATCGACCGTGAATCGAGTATGAATCGAGAACTCTGCCTTCCCCTATTTACGGTGCCCTGAATTTCTGGAGGTGCCACTCTTTCAAAGAACGAAAAAAAAAAAGATTCCGCCCTAGTCTTGCAAACATTAGGGTTAATTGAATCCATAATTTCAAGGGACTGGTACGGCGCCGAGAAATTGGTTTCCTTAGCTTAAATCGGGTTTTGCCGCGAACGCGTCGGGGAACATTTGTAAACGTGGCCGTGACGCGAACTTGGCCATAGCGCTCGGCTTTCGCGCACAAGGTAGACTCTCCTTTTTGCTTCCTCCCCCGATACTTTCTTCAGTATCATCTTGCAGCCCTTTCCGTGCCCTTTCAACCTACTACTGAGCAACTCTAACCAATACTTACTTCCAACCGACTCCAAGTCATTACTATCCTCTTCGAAGCTGCCGGTTAACATTCATCTTGAGCACTGTGTATCCAGATTCCAGTTGCATTTACCCACTCTTCGCAGCTATGCTACTATGTTCTCTTCACCGTCCGTTGTTACTGACTTTTGTCGCACTTTGAGGCTTGGCTTCTCGATGTGAGTGGTGATGCAACGCTGACTCCATTCGGGTGTTTGTTTATTATATTCCTCCTAACCTTCTTTTTATTTGCTCAAATTTCGACACTTGACAGCTCAAGTGCGAGACACCTTGACCGCGGCTCCTGATTTTGGAGGCTGATCATCGAGTATGTGAGAGGCATTGTTGAGCAGAATGAATGTCTTGTGGGAAGACTATATATTTGCACACCAAGATAATAATATGTATATGAAGGAGACGTACATTGTTTTTGGACAAGGTAGTCGAGGCCTTCGGCTGTCTCCCCCTCCTCGACCATCTTCTCATCGCTTGAAACGGTCCCCTGTGTGAGCCGATTGTTTCCGATGTTGAAATTCGGAGATACCGCAGCCGCCTACTACCTCCAAAAAGGAAAGTTTAATTCGGAGTTAGTGCTCAAGTTAGAAAGTGAAAACCAGGATTATTTAGTATCTGAGACGAAGTCGCCAAGGATTAAGAGCAAATACAGGAGGCTCAGAGAATCAGGAAAACTAATGAAGACAAAAAGGGTTGGCCGTCGGCGGTCAACGGCCGATTGGGACTGTGACGATCTTTGTCGTGACTCCGCTCTTCCGTGATGTCGTCACACTATCTTGCTTTCGTCGTTCAGTTCCTGTTGTCATCGGCTCTAATCCATGATACACGCGACAATTGAGTTCAAGGAGTCAAATTCCACCAATGCTCTCCAGTCCACGTACTGCGTCCTTCGAGAAGCAAGACTCTCATCCCCGTGGAAGATCCACAGAAGTTAGAACTTGAAGGCTCGTATCGGTTGAACAGGTTTGTGGATGCGAGGGTAAGCCTTGAAGCTGTCGTGCAGAGATGTGGCGGCTTGGGCAGGACCGTACTCGCTGCGCCGATGGAGGGATTTCTGTGTCGCGCTCGTGAGTCCTCGTTTTCTGTTCTTTACTAGCCTATGTTCGTGTGTCTCGTGCTTCCACTTCACACTTGTTAGGCTACGTGAAATCGCTCTGTGTGTGTGCCCGGCCTTTCTCACGCGCACATATCCGAGGCCTCCGAGTCTCCGATCTCACCCCCAACCGATATTGCAGGAGGTCTGCCAGCATCCCCGCGACGGTAACTGGTTTCCCCATCGATATTCTGTGTCTCAACTCCGCACTGATCGCAACCCTCGACTCTCCCCTCAGGCGCCATCTGACCCGGTTCGCACGCGAAGTGCATTCGCGTCTCATCTCGCCGCCCTTTCTCGACGCAAGGTATCAGCCTCTTGTCTCGCTGCGCGCTGCGACCTCAGGCGAAATACTCCTTTCGTCACTGGCTGCGATTCATCGGAGTTTGTCATCGCCTCAGCGCCTTATCAGTGCCCACATCCTCCATTGTGCGATCCCATCCCCGTTGCGTACAGCTGAGATCATGGGTACCCTCCGCGCCCGTCTTTCCCGGAGCACGAAGCGTCCATATCTTCCGTCTCCTTCTCCAGTATCGACACCCAATGCAATAGCTGTGGTCTCGCTATCTTCACCGTCGCATGTCATGGTCTCCGCATACCTGCGGCCGCAGATTTGTTCCCCCCGCTCTTCTGCGCGCGTGTTTTTATTTCTGAAATGAAATGAAATTCGACAGCGATAAGGGCTGGGGTGAAGACGATGCAATGTGAGGCAGCGACGCCACATCTGCGCGGGCAGATGTCGTTAACAGGCCCAACCTGCCAACCATCCATCTGCGCCATCCCATCGCGCATCTTAACGGTCTACGGGAACAGAGTCGCTGTATGCTTGGATCCCTTTTGTCGCCCACTACGTCATCTCGGGCGCTGTCCATGCAGAATTTCACAACCATGTCGTCAAGTGCCAGGAAGAATGGTTCCACGTACTGTTTTTCATACCATGATTTCATTGCAATCCTCGGCCACTCTCTGACCACCACCGCCACTTCCGAGATGGGTTTTCATTTCGCGACAGTTTCCATGTCCTACTTCCGCTTCTGGTGTCACACATTGGGCATCTCTGCACTGCTGTCCAAATACATCTCGAAGCGACGCAAGAAGTCTTTATGAGACGTGAAATAGTCTTCAAAGCGCCTTAGGATACCCATATAGTAGAAGTAGTACTCCCCGCCTGCGAAGAACAGAAAGATCGGCTCGCATCCAGGTCCGCTGGTGAAGATCCACCGGCGCGGACACACCATATATCCAGTATAGTTCTTTAAAGCCGCTTGGCACCAACCCAAAAGGTTGAGCATGACACACAGTGACTACAAACGCAAAAGCCTGGCGAGCATTCTGGTCTCTCCAAGTGTAAGGGTTCGGTCTCGGCTTCCGTCCCGACGTTTTCGGTGCCGCAGATCCGCGACGGCGGCGCAGCGGCAGCGGCAGCGGCGTGGCAAGAGACGGATCAACCGGGGCTGTGGATGCAACGTGTACTTATGGTGCTTTGCTTCCGCTCGCTCTCACCGCGACGATGCTCTCTCAGGTGACACGGGCTCTTTTGCCCCGCTGGTTCATACCTGGAAAGCCACTTTTCACCGAGGGATGACGCTGAGTCGCTACCATTCTGAGGTCGAAAACGTTCACCTGTTCGACAGTCTAGGCGGCAGGGTGTAGAGCCTTTTCCTGGCGGGTTTGTGGCCCGCGCGTCGGTGGCATGGTGGTAGCGGGAAGAAAACTGAAAAAGAAGGCAATCACCGAACACTGCCACAAATCTCTACCATATGGGGCTTCTGCTCTCTTCTCCCACGTACTTCTTGCGGATTCGCTCGCCTTCCTCAAGCACGCTATTTTTCCTGCCCCGCTGACCCTAGACACCGTTTTCTTTCGGCTCTTTCTTGTCTGGGTTTCCCTTAGCTTGAAGTTTCACCTCGAGCCTCAGCTTAACCGTAGGATTGACCGCAGCGGAATGCCGGAACGTCACCAATGGGGTTTCCGCAACTTCATGGGCTGGACATATCGTGTTTCCGGTCACGGTAGATTCCGCTGCGTGTGACCGGAAAGACGATGTATGTCCAGCCCGTGAAGTTGCGGAAATGCCATCGGACTCCCACCTGAACCTATAAAGCTCGAAGCGCGGCCCTCCTATATACGTACATCCTTCCCACTTTTCATTCTTCAAACCTTCATCCAAGATGAACTTGCTTTCCCTCTCGCTGGTGGTAACCAGTCTTATTACATCCGGATTTTCAACTTCTGTTCCAATTCAGCGGCGTGCTGCCAACCAGACGGCGATCAGATGGCTGGACTGCTATGACAGGATTCCGACGCCCATGCAGCAGGAATTCAATGTCACCAGCTCGACCCCCATCCCTTCTTCCCTACGTTGCGGAGGTGAGCCCAAAGTCCGTTGCGTTTCCCAACCGCTATTGATTCCATATCATGCTCAGAGCTGGATGTTCCGATGGACTATTCGAAGCCGTTCGACTCTGTAACCAACAACATTACTATCGGCTTTGCCATGAATCGGCCCACAAACCCTGAGGGTGTGATCTATTAGTGCGTCTGTCCCCAGGATTTGCGCAACCTGAGCTCATTTATCTTATCTCTAGCCATCCCGGTTTGTCTCCGTCTGATATTCGCGTTTTCTCTTTTTTTCTCTGACGCCTTGACCATCCCAGGTGGGCCTGGCCTCGAGGCAGTTTCCCAGGCGTGGCAGAATGCTCTCAACCTTTCTCAGACCTTTACCGGCCTCATGGACAACTTTGATATCCTCGGTAATTTCCTCTTTCGAGAGCACGCACACAACTAATGCACGCGCCAGCCATCAACATGCGGGGGCTTGAGTTTTCGACTCCTCTGAACTGTACATCGGGGGTTTTCTTCAATAACATCTCGTATCCCTTGTACGCATCGTCTCCCATGCTTGGCTCGAGGTACTAACGGCACCACAGCCCTACCTCGGAGGAGGAATACAATGCATATCAAGTATCGATGACCAACTTCTTTGGGTCTTGCAACGACACCTCTCCCCCTGGACTAATGCAGTTTGTCAGTACAGCCGATTTCATGCAGGACTATGACGCGATGCGTGCGGCTCTCGGCTACGAGACGATTAATTTCGCCGGGGTCTCATAGTACGTCCTCCCGCATCTGGGATATATGTAACTCACTGCTCTGTCTCTTCTCAGTGGAACATTCGTCGGCGCAGCATACATCGCGAAATATCCCGAGAATTCCGGCCGCTTCGTAATCGATGCAGTTATTCCACACGGATATGTGATTCATCGCTTTCCACGAATAATCATCACAAGTTGAACTGAATGTCTTAAAAGGACTTCCAAGACATGATCATCGACCAAATAGTAGCAGTAAATAGGCTCCTCCTCCGTTCAGATGCCTTCTGTATGACGGATCCAACTTGCCCATTTTACGGCCAGGGCAAGGGCAGTGTCGTCAAGGCACGCATTCCACGATGTCGAATTCTATCAACCTTGACCATATATTTGTGATTGCAGGCATGGGAAACCCTCCTGCAGCAGGCGATACAAGAGCCCCTTGCTGCACCAGGATGCGGTGTTGGGACCTTATGCAACGCTCCCGTTACCGCTACAGATTTGCGATACGCCGTCTACGCGAGCTTCCAATCCAACCCGGACTTCCCGCTCTTCAATTTCGCGCTCAACCAATCGCTGCATGGAAACGCTACTTTGTTTGGTTATCAGCCGCTGTTCGACCTCCGCGAAACGGTTGTCTCGCCGCTTCTTTGCTCTGACTTTGGTGTGTTTTGGTTTTCTATCGCATTTCCACCTGTTGATTTTCAGCGGGTCTCCAGGGATCGAAGACGACGGCTGGAAAACCTTTTCAGGGTTCAACAACTTCAGTCTTAATGCTTCCGCAGTCAGTTCCGCGATTTGGTATCCATTGTCTCTGATCTGACGCGAGACTGCAGAACGACACGGCCTCGATTGTCTACGGTCAAAACTGGCAGTACATCTTGATGTGTGCGGCGTGGCCCTTCAAAGTTCCTGAGCAAACGATTGTGAATACCACCAAAGAAATTCTCTGGGTGACATCGGATTATGATCTCAAGTTCGCTCTTCTTGTTGCATGCCTACGCGTTGTTTCAACTAACTCTACCTCTCACTGCCAGCCTGCCTACGGAGCTTACAACCTTTGCGTGGCAACAAACTCCCAACTCGACGCTCCTGATCCGCGCAGGCGACGACCACACAAGTATCAATCTAGATTGTACGTCGCATCCTTTGTTATCAATTTCTAGTGCTGTTCTCAACTTTTGATTTCGGCAGTAATGGGCGTTGCCGGAACCGCTGCGAATCTCGCGCGGGGTTTCTTAGCCACCGGAATCATGCCCGCGGCTCAAAACACCTCTCAAATCACGGTCATTCCACCTGGTGGAACGCGCGGACCCGTCCCGGACCCGTACGACATGGCCACCGGCGCTGCTGCTGGTGATTCCAGCGTTATTGAGAACATTACAACCAAGGGGATTGTAGGCTCAGCGAACACCACGGCGAGTGGGGTATCTGGTCTGAGTTAAATGCTTTGATAACCCACGAACGTTCTGAGCGAACGGGTGCGCAAGGAAAGCAAAAGAGAATTTCGCAAAGACGCTAGGCTGTAGATGGGCAACGGGAAATACAGTAATTGCAAGTTACAGTAGGTTAAATACATTGGTCGTTCCGACTTTCGCCTATTGGTAGATTTACTTCTTCTCTCCCAGTCCAACGGCATTCTTTGCCTTGTCAACGAGAGATTGGTCGTTATTGTTGGAGTTGGACGAGAACGTGTCGCCGACTTTCTGAGTTGAGCTCTTGTCAGATTGCGGCTGGAAGGTCGAGGCCACGCTGTCGCCAGTGCCCTTCACATGATCACCGAGTTGCTCCGTGGTGGATTTCTGGCTATCGGGCTGAAGGGGAAAGCGCTTAAGAGGTGCGAAAATAGTGAAATCGGTGAACGACTAACCTTCAAGGCGGCACCAGCCTTGTCGGTCATAGATTGGCGACCAGTGTCAGACATGTTGTAGATATTTCTGGAAAATGTCGATTAGCAAAAAGAATTGAACTGTTGATACGGAGAACTAACAAGTGGTGAGGGGTTGGTTGAGTGGTTGTGAAGAAGAATGCTGAACGAAAGCGCGAACACGTCCTCGGTTTTATAGTTTTGCGAGGAGCCGCATTGCTCATAGATGACGTAGCGAGACCTGCGGAACTCCAAAGGCGATTGACTCTTCTGCACACGTGGATGAATCGGTGGAGTCAAGATCCGGAACACTATTTTGGTTGAACTTGGTTATCGTTATCCGTTGGTGACGATGGTGACGTCAAGCCCCTATTCGCAAAATTGAATCAAATCAGTGGCGCTGTAACGCTGTAACGCCCTCCTCATCTCATTTGCTGCAGGCTAGGCTAATCCCGCTGGAAGTTCCCTGAAGGTTTCTGATGAGGTTTCCGTTCGGCAGATTTTGATCCCTTCTCTCCAGAGATTCAGGGGCGTGGACGCGGACACTGGAGTCTGGCGCTAATTACCCGTTCTTTAAGATTTTGCTCGTTCGGCGGTGCAATTGCTCCATTTTGCTTCATCTCCATCCTTTCTTCCTCTCCTCTCGAGCTCGAATTCTTTACTTTCACCCCCATTCGGCCTACAGCCTTCCCACATTTATCGCTGTCAACTGACAAAACGTGGTCTCCCGCAGTCTCGACTGAAACCGTCTGCTTTGGCAGCAGTAGGGAGCTTCGAGAGTGTATCAAAATTTGCACTCGAAAGCTGCGCGCCGCTGAGCAGCTGACCCTTTTCTGGACAGGGCGCAGCTGTTCGCACCTGCTGTGGCGCACGGAGCAGAACAATTGTATTGACCCTTGGGCGGCAGGCCACGTAGTCCCCGGCAGATTCTTGAGATATAAGCTACTGGAATGGTCAATTCTCCCCCCATTCTCTCATCCTCAAATTCACTGGGACTGCAATTTATTAACTGGTGTTCTTTAACGATTTGCCCGCTCGCTGATGCAATTTTCCCTGGTCCCATCAGTTTTATCCCCATATTTTCTTGCTCTGCTCTCGTCCAAATCCGATCCTGCAGGTCCTGGAATCTTGCCCCGTTCGCATACTAAGTGTATTCCCATTGCGACCCCTTAACTGACCACAGTCTAGCACACTCACAGCAGAATTCTCGCTGCGCCGCGCTTATTTGTCTCACTGCGCCGCAATTTTCTCACTGGGGCCGGATCCCCGTGGGGTAGATAAAAGACCACCTCGTCCCTTCCCGTAGCTGCGTTTCTCTCCTCCCGCGTTGATTTCCCGCTGGCCTTATTTACAAGCTTCTCGCTTTCTCGACCGCCGAATCTTTACCGTCAATTACAGTTGAATTACTCATCCTGCCCCCCTCCATCTCGGATTCAACCGTTCATGGATTCGCACGGCCGACGGTAGACCTCAAGACCCAAACCTGGTATCTCAATCCTCTCATGATTTGCTGTCTACATTCTGGGCAAATTCCATCGTGCTGATCCTTTTTCTTTGTGCCGCTGGATTGCTCAACTTGACTAGTCAAATCCGGCGCCAGAACCCTTTTATCTGATCTGTTTTCATCGCCAAAGCAATTCACTCACCCTGTCTTCCTTCTGGATCTTCACTGTTGCCATTTAAGTTGCAGCACACTGTGTATTCGGAGACATTCTGTATTTACAGCAGAAAATCGCCCTTCATTGTTCTTTGTGTAACGACGCACGGACCCCTTTCCCCCTTCCCTCCTGCTTCAGCTCTCGATTGGTTGAGTCGCCGTTGTCGTCAAACTTGACTCTCTAGATCTCTTCCGTAATTAACCTATTCTTGACAATCTTCAAGTTGGTTCAGCGTGACTGGCCTGTATCAAACTCAATCCTTCTCTGCGGCAACAAAATGTTACCTTGAAGGTCAGACTGTGAATTGCAGTAACTTACGAACCAAATCCAGTAGTATTCAATTCAATTAGTTTAATTCACAATCATTGGGCGGGTTGCCGGAGCGAAGCGGCGGCGCGTCTTGTCTCGTTATGGATACTTGGTGCGCCAAACGCCTGCCGCGGACCGCGAAAGCATAATTGTATGTCATATAAATTCTGAAGCCTCCCTTCTGGTCGTCTGTGTCAAAATCATACTGCAACCATCCTCGGCGCCAACTGAACTATGCGTTCTTGCTTGCCTTGCTGGGTTTTTCTCTGGGCAACAAATGGCCTCATCGCTGACCCAAACGTCACGGACACCTGTTTCAGCTATTGTGTCTCATTGCCACTCGGTAGGTCACACGAAGAACGGACTCTGCATCCCGACCACGTACCGCCACCGTTCGATAGAAATAATTCGTGGCGACTCGGTCCTGCAGCTCAATGGCAAGCAGGATGCGGACTACTCAAACTGGACGCAAGTTCCGTTTACTCGCACGCAGAATTCACTTTTGGCTGGCTTGTTCATGTTCATAGCTTGAGCGCTGTGACCAATTCCCCAGACCAGAGCACTCAACCATTCTCCACTGTCGCAGAGTTGAAACTTCCACAGGAATCAAGACGGCTAGTTGCTTTATTCGAGTTTAACGAAGAAACTGACGAGTTGATTTTCCAGCGTAGTTAAGAACTTCGACGCTTTACGACTTCAGTGAGATTGGCCAAAGGTACATTCAAAGGTATATTCCACAGCCGACATCGGAATAGAAACGACAGACACTGAATTTGATGGGGCATTTTCTCTGGGGTGGGTGTCACAGGGGTTCCCCGCCCACTTTATTTAAGCTGACCCAATGTCCGCAATCCAAATCGTCGAACCTTCCACAGGGCGCTCCTTCGGTACTATTCGATTTGTACCTTGCAATCCACTGGTCAAAGCTCAGTCGCAGCAGCAAATGTACTGCATTAATATCAGAATAGGCACACGCAATATTCGCCTCCCAACTCACTCCTTCGCCACAGGTGCACTCGCAAGTGCAATTGAGATTCATCCCGGCGCAGGCTTGGCGGCTGACGAGCGCAGGGGGTTCGTAGAACGGCTTTGCCGTGACTGCAATGGAGCCGACAGCGAGAATGTAGATGTAGGCCAAGAGCATGTTTGCTTTTGCTGGTGCAAGTGAGAAGGCGCAGTCTTTGATGCCGTGTTCATTAACTAGATGCACATTTATAGGTATTGTGCAGTACGCCGGTCGCGATGCAACTACGAAGTGATATCCATATGCAATCCACATGGGCTCTTCGACACTGTTTCTCAGCGAAATCAATTTAAATATCATTATCGCTCCACGGTGACTCACGCGGGAACCTGGCAGCAGATAATGATGCCACTCCTTCAGCAATAGCCAAGTTTGCAAAGTGGGTTAGGTAAATAGGGTCCTCTCTCGGGGAAACAAAACCACGACTATGTCCGCGGATTGCTCGCTGGATCTTCCTCGAGGCACAATGGACGGCCAAAAGTTAAAGCCATGTTCGTTCATCCCAAAGGGCAACCGCGCATTGCTCTGATTCTGTTGATTGACAATACAATTCTTGAATGATGAACCGATGGTTGTTCAATTTTAGCCTGCCGTTCAAGTGAACTCCGGAGATGGTATCTTACGACAAATGGCAACTTCATCAGCCGTTGGAGGATACCGTTTCTATACGCCAGCCCGTGACGTGCAGGATATTCCACATCGACACCCCTGGATTTCAATAGACGAGGCTTCGAAGGATGTCAGATCTGGCCGACAAATTCTGAGGTTTATCAGGACTGAATCAACCCAGGGTTGACGAGGTTTTGCAAGCTTCAATTCGTAGCACAACTCCATCTGATGTATTCGCATGCGACACAGACCAGATTTTTGACCGAATACAAGACTTCAGCAATACAAGACTTCAGACTCTCAATGTTTCAATATTTCCGCCAGAACCCCGGGGCTCCCAATAGCCGCGAGACAAACATCAATGCGGCACCAACGAACAGTGCGCTCCCTATTTCGCCATCTGTCACCAACTATCGGAATAAAGATATTAAGCCCCTCTCACCAGCAAAGTACCCCACGGCAATATAGCCCAACCTCGAATCCGCGAACACTCCGCTAACGGGAGGCCCGCAGAGCACAGTGATGCCCGCGACGGTGAGTACCGTGCCAATCCTACGGCCGATATCCTCCATGCCGCCCATTTGCCCAATGGAGGCCCCAATTAAGGCGGGCCATGCTCCGGAGGAGAACCTTTGTCCCTGGCCGTCGATTGGCTTTCTTCCCGAAAAATGATGTCTTACCCGTATAGAACGGAAATCCCGATGATGCGGGGAATTGTGCGGCAAAACGGCCATGCAATGGTGGCAACGCCCGTGAGGACAGTCATGATGGTCATGATATTCAATGGTCCTGTGAACAATGAACCGCGATGAAGGAGAGAGATGCTGGCATGACTCCCTCACCAAACCGGTCGCCGAGCAGCCCGGACGTGACGCGCCCGACCCCAGAGCTCATGTTGGCGATAGCCACGAGGTAAGTCGCAAGATTGGGGGATATTCCGAAGGCGATGGCACTAATGCTTATGTACGTCGACACTGTAGACATGAGGGAAAGAGAGGTGATAAACTCTTGGCGGTACGCACTGGTGAGAAGCCCCAAGCACGATATACACGCGGAGAGTGTGAAAACCGAACAAGTCTTGTTGCGAAATATGTGGAGACCCAACATCCCTCCCGAAGCCTTCACGGGGCTGAGGCGCCGCGCGATGCACTGTAATGTTCAACTCAGTCGGCTGGATGAATAAATGGGCAGAACGAACCAAGTTTGTGATGAGGAGGAGAAAAAATAAGATGAATCCCAAGCTCCGCATTGCCCAGGGGAATCTGCAGTAGGAACCTCAGAGTTCGAAGTCCGCCCTCAAGATTCATGTTACGGACCCCACTTTGTTAATGAGTTGACGCAGTATAATGGGCTGCACCGTAGCTCCCACCGCGGCCCCGAATGTGGTGAGTCCTAGCGCAAGTCCACGTCGTTTGCTGAACCAGTGCGTAACGAGGGTTAACATGGTGCTGTACGTCATTCCAGAGCCAATCTGGGGGGCAAATTGAGTAGTGCAAAGGGAGGTGAGCGCAAGCTTTGGGAGTCTCACACCAGCGCCGAAACCTTGGCAGAGCATAAAGTGCCAGTAAACCTTGCATTCAGGGACTAAAAAGGTCGACAAGACAATCAAAAGACTCCCTGTGATGAAGGGAATCCGGAAATGCCCGATATCAAACAACCGTCCCACAAGCAATGCAGGGAAGTACATCAGTGCATGCTGCGGATATATCTGAATGAGACTGCACAGAGTAAATCCAGGGCACTAACCTGGACGGACCCAATCCATGATCTTGAAAGGAACTGTTTAATTTTTTGATCACGTCAACCAAAAATAGAGTTAAATACTGGCATTTCAGAGGGAGTCCAGTCACGAAGAACTGTCTGCTTATAGTATGCCTGAAATACCTGAAAAATCATCAATGAAATCGGTGGCATCCCAATCAAACTTTTGGCTTACACCCCATGACGCCGCGGAGCCGAATCTAGGGTAAGTATAACTGCGTGAGTTAAGACCACGGGACCTAAGCGAAACAAAAATA
The DNA here is from genome assembly GCA_014925785.1 of Mycena galopus ATCC 62051. Taxonomy (NCBI): domain Eukaryota; kingdom Fungi; phylum Basidiomycota; class Agaricomycetes; order Agaricales; family Mycenaceae; genus Mycena; species Mycena galopus. The sequence continues at coordinate 58,228 of WIQG01000412.1, forward strand.
CGTGGCAAAGGTACCCGTCGCTGTCTAAGCATGGATGAACATGGAATTTTTTTCTTACAATCATTTCACGCACCCCAAAAAGGACAATCCAAGCCTTTAGACCGCCGTCGGGATGATCCGTCCCCAACGAAACCGGAGTTTCCTTCTGATCGTCACTTGAAGCGTCTGTTGACAGCCTAGCGGCATCGATGCGGGTTCGCGGAGCCATTTTTGCAGCCATCCTGATTAAGATGGGAGTTCGGTGGTCCATTCATGGCTGTCTTTACTTATATCCGATTGCCTGTGCCCGTCGAAGGCCGTCTCAATTCCGTATTAGACTACATTAAACGATGGATTCCAAATCCTTCGGGAACCGCGGGCCGCGGGCCCAACCGGGCAGATCGAATTTAAAACTTCGTGGTGGTACCGCGGCGCCAATAAATCTCCGAGCTCTCTCTCTTGCTCTGCACCTCATTTGGTCCTCATGATGTGTCGTTGCTTTTTCGATCATCTTGCGACTGGCGTCGGAGCTTTTGTCGGAGTCTAAAATTCGTAAAGATCCCTCTGGCCTAAGTGGCTCTTGTCTTGGATGTTTACTTTCAACTTGCCAAGTTCAACATGGATTAAGTGGTTTGGAAATAAGGTCGGTTCATTGAAATATGGATTCCCTCGCTCGTTGGAAAAGGTGTAATATCCGCTGATTCTGGTTTCCTTTGCCGTCGCACCTTCTCTGCTGCTTCATTTGAACCTGAAATTCGTCGGAAATTAAGGTAACATCCTCGTCTAGTGTCGGCTATTTGCTAGAACGCTCTGCGAGATGATCGCCGAGATTGCTGGCAGGTCCGCGGAACGTCCGCTAGGCAAAGCTAACGGAGGTTCTGCGGCGTCTCGCGGGGGCCAACTTCCAAGCATCAGTCAGCTTCTTCGGTGTTGAGCTCGAGGTGCCCTGGATTACTAATCTCCCAGACCCGTTGCAGGTTCATTTTCTTAATCAACCACGCAGAGGCGCGCCAACAATTTGGCTTATTCTACTCAGGAACCCCAATTCCAGGAGAAACCCCGCCTTTGGGGGAATCCCCTTCAAGTGCCTACTCAGAACCCCCTCCGATGACAACCGGACGTCCGGATCAGCGATTATGATCTAATCTGGTGTGCAACATCACGATTCTCTCGTGCCCTTATCAAACACGATACAGCTCGAAACTACAGCGCCCGGCACTCGAGAAGCTCAACCGAAAAATCTTGGGTCATTTATTCCATGATTTTATCAGGGTTCAATCACCCTCTGTCTTGAAAGGTCCCAAGTGCCATTCCAGAGCTTCTGCTTGGCGACAGCAACTTCATTGCAGTCTGTCTATGGGTATGGCTAAAACGGGGTAGTGCATGATATATATGTAAAGGATTTTGTTGTGCTGTGTCTCAAGACTTGGTCCCCTCTAGTCACCCCTTGTGATGGCTAGCCTTGAAACATTTGCCCTGCTAGCGAGATAAATCACACTAGCTATGTTGCTTCACCACCTCTGTCCTAATGCTGCGACTCTATTTACACCGCCAAAGTGCGGACACGTGGTCGGCAGGTGTCGAAAAAGTGTGTACGACATGTTGCGGGCCAGTGGCTGCCAGCTGCCGCTCAGGTGTGCCCAGCAAATTATGCAAATGGCCGCACCATGGGACCACTTCGGGCTGGCAGCCAGCTGTCAAGTCAAGATGGTGTCCATCTGTTCTATCAGGTAGCTTGCGAATGTATATGCAGATACGCGCGGATTGCAAAATTTAATTGCAATGGCCTCAAAACTACATGAACTTAAGTAATTTACTACTCGGCGTCTTCATCTTGGGCAGACGACGCAGCATCGACAACCCCGATGTCAATGAGGTCGTCAACCTTCTGTTGGAATTCATCGACGGCCGTCTCGTCAAGGGTGTAGTCGTCCTTTGATCCATGCTTGTCTTGGTCTGAGGTCAGGGCGAAGCGAAATCCCCTGAATCAAATCAAGTTAACGGAGATCTACTTAGGATGATTGATGAATACATACCTGGTGAGCATCTTCGGGTCGCCGTTGGCTTCTGCGCGGATCTTCGCAAAACGTTTGTCTACATAGTCCCAGTACTTGAGACCAGAGTTTACGAGGTATGCAGCGCGCTGAAGAGATATCAAAATCACGAGCAAGTCCAATATCAAAGACGTACCATAACTGCGACGCGGGCGCAGAGAGCGACGCTAACCGAGCACTGGGTCCCCTTGACAATAGCTTGAGCAAGCTCGAAGATGTTCTTTTGCTGCGAGGGGGGTGCATTCTGATCATCGGTTTTGTGGACTTTGAGGCTCCAGCCGATCTAGAAAGGCATGAGAGGAGTCAATCGAAACTCAACAGGGAACTAACCTCCTTCTTAATTCTGGCGCGGCCCTGGGTGAGATGGTATCGGATAACAACAACAACCTTGGCCCAATCGGCGGGAACATTCTCCAACCCTGGTGGAAGGCCGAAGCGGTGCTTCTTGATAAGATCCTTGAGTGTATAAATAAGCTCACGAGGCTCGAAGAGGATAGAACGAAGGGAAGATACCTCGAGAATATGGGTCGCTGCTTCGCCCTTGTAGCAGGTGATCTTGGTCGACAGAAGGACAGGGTCAGAATACTTTTTGATATTCATCTGTGTAACGCATATGAGAAGAAAAAAAAATAAGAAATAGCGGGAAAGAGATTACCTCGAGGTCGGCAGAAACTTCGAAGGTAGGCTTGGACGCGATGATCTTCTCGAGCTGGTTCGACAGGGCCCATAGATTAGTGATAATCTTGGCCTCGCGAAGAGAGGCGGGTTCCTATGGTATGTATTGTTGAGCACTATTGATCAAAGGATGGGGGAGGATGGACGAAACCGAAGGTCGGCAGACTTACTTTCATGAACACATCCAAGTCGGTAAGTTGATCGCCGCGCAACCGTTTTCGCTCCGCGTAGTGCCTAGCAGCAGCAGCAACATTTTGATTGGTGCGCACAATGGGCAGAGAGCCGGAGTCCATTTCTTCATTGTCCGATGTAGATCCGCCGACCATTTCGATGTGGGTACGCTTGGGCGGGGTGTTTTGAGTCATGGCCGCAAGCATGGCGCGCATGTCGTCGTCATCGTCGTCCACAGGTGCAGTGCTAGAGCGAGAAGACATCCTGAGGGAAGAAGTGGAGTTGCGGGCAAGAAAATTGAGCGGTGAGCAGTTATAGGTCTTGGATTTCCCTTTCGGGGAACTGGAATTCGGGTGCGATAATCTCCCGGCGCTCCGCAACGCCGCCAGTCAAACAGACTCAAATTGTACAGATATTGCCGTCTGAGCTTGCGGTGTTGCAACCGATCCAATCCCTAGAAACCCTGGATTTATTAGTCTTGGGAGAGGGAAAATCCACTTGGAGAATCCAGATGCGATAGGCTCCAGCACGCGGCGATGTGTATTGGACGTAGAGAATTGCCCGAACTTCCTAGCGTAGGGTCCCTTCTCTTTTCACTCTTGCCCGATGCCGCCGAAAGGGAGTGGAAAACTTCTTGAAGAAGGTACATAGTTCATCGTTGTTGTTGAGCACTTCAATAAAATTGTGACCATGTTATAGACTTCACATACAGCGAAGATCGCACAAAAGCCCAATGTAAAATTTGCACCACTGGCCGCGAAATTACAGCGAGATCTGCAGCCGCCCACTTGCGCAGTGCAGCACACTTGCAGGCCGTCCAATTAGGTGCAGAGAGAAACACAGAGAGACAGAGAAGGCACGAGAGGCTGGAGAGAGAACAGGCGATGGAGTCTGCGACAGATGAGCTCAGAGACATTGAGTTTTCGACACAGCGATTCCTTGGACCTGTTGCTACTACGTCGCTAAAGCAGAGGAGTGCTGCAGAAGCAGACATGTGGGAGGATTATCGCATGAATGGGGCTGAGTTCAGTGCTGGCGACCCCACTGAAGATACAGAGGTTCGAAATCACCAGTTACGCGAAGAGGCTCAGGTCTTTGGCTTGTGGGATCCCGTCGGAATGGCGAGAAAACTGGGGTTCGGAGACGAATCAGTCGCAGACACCATTGAAGGAGATCTCGAGGATGGTTTCCTTGCGGAGATATTTGCGAGTGTCGGTGAGTGAAGTTTTCTTTGGAGCCGCGTCCGAGCCTTCGCCTGCCTTCCCTGCGCGTTGGTGCGAGGTGCGTAGTGGTTGATGTTTGATCACATGAGACATTGCCAAATTTGTTGGAATCAATAGAGAGTTTGTGATAGCCACCTGTAGCAACCTAGGTGGCCACCCGGGTGGATCTGCACAAACTCTCTAATAGAGCAGAATCCAGATAAGCAGTGAACCCGTTGCAAACGCGTGGGGAATTCATTCAAAAGTACACTACATATAAACTACTGTACTAATTAAAGCACCTATTTAACTTGTCAACTACAAGGTACGGTAACACAACAGAGGAAATACATCTCGGAGTTAGCAGTTGGCGATACAGTGCACGCACATAGCACTCGAAACTCCAACACACCCCCGCGAGGGCTATGGCGGGCACCCCCGCAAGTTCAGCAGCGTCAACGCAAAAGAAATGAAAAACAGACGGCCACCCCTGCAAACCAGGCCAGGTCCCGCCACAAAAAATCTCCACCACTCGATCCACCGACATCCGTCCAAATCCGGTTTAGGGCGCGTGGACCTTGGGCGAATCTTGCAACAGAGAGGAAAATGACCTCGCAACAATGTTGGGCTTGAGCCCCCAACGGCTTCTTCTTCGACAGTACAGCCACTGGCCAGGTTCAACTTGTCTCAAGCAACCTGCACCATGACCATCTTCGAGTGGTGACCTCTTCGCCATCCTTCCCTCGACCTCCACACCCTGTCTGTTCATCGCGCACCCCCGTCAGATGCCGACTCTACAGATCTAATGCCGAAGATAGGAAACGAGATGGTAGAGCGCCGGGTGATATGTGGCAATAGCTAGCGCTAGCGGACGAGGGAGCCTAGCCTAGTAACGAGCCACGGGCGACGAGCAAGACGATAAAACAGTGCCCCAGACGGTGAGCAGGTGACTGAGTGCCGAGCCGGGATAACCAGGATAAAACAGCGCCCCTGGCAATAGTAGGCAACTGAGTGACGGTGCGGCAAGGTTATGCTAGCGCGTTTGTGTTGGAATCAATAGAGAGTTTGTGATAGCCACCTGTAGCAACCTAGGTGGCCACCCGGGTGGATCTGCACAAACTCTCTAATAGAGCAGAATCCAGATAAGCAGTGAACCCGTTGCAAACGCGTGGGGAATTCATTCAAAAGTACACTACATATAAACTACTGTACTAATTAAAGCACCTATTTAACTTGTCAACTACAAGGTACGGTAACACAACAGAGGAAATACATCTCGGAGTTAGCAGTTGGCGATACAGTGCACGCACATAGCACTCGAAACTCCAACAAAATTTGGCAGTCCGACGCTGGCACCGTGACGGATTTCGCGGCCGCCACTTGTTGGCATTGTCACCTTCCGCATTCTCGGAATGCGTGTTATTTTTTAGCGCAATCTACTGATTTATCTTTTCTCACTCCTTAGACCTCCGGGAGCCAGAACCGAGTGAAATTCAAGACCCTGGTGGTCCTGACCGCTCCAATGAGTGGTACCCGTACCCGTCGAGAATGGCGAGCGGAAATCTAAAAGGACCTCAACAAAAACTGAGTTCTGCTTCAGATGTTTCTTCTTGATACTTTGGACAATCTTCCGAGACTTCGTGTTTCGAGCTCACTGATGCGCGTGTTTTTGTGGATTTTGAAGGAAGCAAATTGCAAAGATGTACCTTCATTCGATCACCTTCGGCGTGTTCAGAAGGAGCTTCGTGCCGGATCTGGAATTCCGAGCATTCCCTGTAAATCGGTGCAGGGAAATGTGTTTTTTATGAATGACCCGAAGGCGATCATTGCAAAGGTTTAACCTGGCCATTTACAAAACTCAGAGCTTGGCCTGATTTATATCCGCAGGACTGGGCAAATCCGGTTACTCGTAAACTAATCCATGTTTATCCAGAAATTCCAGAAGACGGTGTTGTCCGTGAATTTTGGCATGCGGATAAATGGCGCAAAAACATGGACCTTAATATTCTGAGCCCCATGTACGATGCAGGGGTTTCACACTACTATGTCAACGAAGTCTCCCGTCTCCGTGATGGCCAGTTTGTTATTCCCATCCGCTGGGTCAAGTTTCGAGGCAGGGTGTATGCCGATGCCTTTGCCGTGACTTTCAACGATGAGGTGTGTGTCAATTCCACCCAACCAAACAATATCTTGACCCCAATTTCACCAGAACGAGGGAATCGTTTCAGATACCAAGTCAACATTTATTGCTGCTCACAATTTGGACGAGAACTATTATGATCTCGAACAAGCAGACAAGCTTCTGAAATGGGCAGGTCAGTCTTCGATATATCTCAGTAGTGTTTGCGTCTAACCATCTCCAGCCTCGAGTATCAAGGCTGGTTACCCCGCACGCATGCCTAACCCCAAACGCATCATAGCGGCTGGCCGTCCAATGTACTCGAGCTTTGTCAATTATTTTAGTGATGATGTATCTGGTAATCGTTCCAAGTCTTGGAACAAGCACTGGAACGCATACATGACGCACCAGAATCTGCCACGGAAGATCCTTCAGCAGGAATTCCACGTCCATTTTATTTCGACATCCCAGAATACTAGCGTCCCTGAGCAGTTTTGTGAATTCAAAGCAGCAGTTGAGTATGAGTTAATTTCTTTTGCAGAGTAATACACGAACTTAAAATTTATCCAGAGTGACACATAGAAAGAGAAAGCTACAAATGAGGGATATCACGCGCTTTTTGAGGTAATCCCTGCTGCTTAGAGACCACAACCACTGAAGCGAAATTTCAAGGCTGGTATACCTCGCACAAAAGAGCTGATTCTCGAAGAACTCGAAAAGCAGGTCGAAGTCGCATGCTCGGGTGTCCTCAACGACGTGAAAAAGCTTCAGACGGGGACTGGAGTCAAGGATATATATACGCAGTTCTGGATTGACCAGCTGATTGCTCGATTCAAGGAAATGAGAAAGGACGAACCTAATCGGGCTACTCAAGAAGTCAAAGCAGAGCTCATCCAGTGGACAATAGATAACCGAGACAAAATTTACAGTCCATTATTAGGGGAATTCACGGTAGGCACTATTTTCCCGTTTGTAGATGAAAATAGAATGAATATAGTCATCATTTGTGGAATAAATGTGTGATCACCCCATTTGTGTAGCACCTATTATTTTTATTGTTTCCATATGAATATATTTTACAAACGAGGGTTTATTCCACAAACGAGATTAAATCTCGTTTGTGGAATATCTTCGTTTGTGGAAATATTGGTCCCATCACTTGATTATATTTATTCACAAACGCGAAATATTCCCTACCGTGAATTCCCCTATTGACAACAGATGGTATGGTTTTCCGCTACAATTAACTGGTCAAATGTTGAATACGCTGACAGGTTTTGATCCCACTCGAGATACACCTATCGAAATTCTACATACAATATTGCTCGGCATCATCAAGTATATTTGGCACATCACGCACAGTCCGTGGTCTCCAGAGCAGAAGCGGACATATGCCATTCGCCTTCAGTCCACTAACACCGATGGTTTATCGATTCACGCCATTCGATCCACGTACATCATGCAGTATGCCGGGTCGTTGATCGGGCGTCAGTTCAAAACTATTGCTCAAGTGAATATTTTCCATGTCCGTGGCCTGGTTACAGATGATCAGTTCATGGCCTGGAAGGCAGCCGGTGAGCTTGCTGCACTACTTTGGTTCACGGAGATACGCAATTCCACTGAATACCGGGTATTTGTTGCTTATTTTATTGCATGACTCGGAACACTGACTCAGGCTGCTGTAACAGCGCGACCTCAAAGTCGCCATCGCCAATGTTCTCGACATCTTCGCAGCAATTGATCCTTCGAAAATAATTACCAAGATCAAGTTCCATCTACTCGTCCATGCTCCAGATGACGTCTCACAGTTTGGCCCTCTCATCGGGGTCGCTACCGAGATTTTCGAATCCTTCAATGGTGTATTTTGATACTGTTCCATTCTGTCGAATCATCTGGCACCGAGCCGAGACATTGCTCTACAGCTAGCAGACCAAGAGGGTTTGAAGCACCGTCTCACCGGTGGACAGTGGCCTGCGGATGTCGACCGGAATTGGGTGCAAGCTGGGAGCGGTGTTACGGGGTTTCTGGCGAAACATCCGATTTTTCAAAGACTGATCGGTTGGGCCGAACAGAAATTGATCAAACATGGTAATCATCTCATCGCCATTCTTTGCATACAACAACTTAGATGGCTGAATTCAGGCGATATCAAGCTTGTCAGCTTGAAGCAAGGCCAAAAAGAGAGGCAAAGCTACTCACTTGCAACAACAGCAGCCGCCCGAGCATTAAATTATGGTCAATACTCGTCGGGATCTATGTGGAGAAAGTGTGTCTTTGTCGTTAGCGAGTCTCTAGACGAATGTCTCGTCGACTCGTGGGTATTTGCAGAGTCTCCCCTCGCGAAGGCAAATCATTCGCAATCAATTTCACCGCATATTAATCCAGGCCATTGCAGGACACCTTAATATCTGGCCGAATCTCCGACATTCTTGTTGATGCCGTGGGTGCTGTCGTCGTCGTGCTGGAACTGTTTCAAGTCCTCAAGTCTCGGGACGAGGTCTATGGCATGCCGGTTCTCGTCCGCCGAGACTCTGAAGTAACATTTTTACTTGTCCCTGCCAAGGTAATTCATAGCCTGTTCCAGTCGAAAGTGTGCTGAATTCTCACTGTGCCGCCAGAATGTGAAGTTCAAGTTCAATGTACAGCATGACTGTGAATCTGCCGAATGTGAAGCCAGTGGGCAGCGCTTGCGCATGCAAGAGCGCACGGAATCCGATCAAATTGAAAAATATATCATTCATAAATCCCTCGACCGATTCCTGATCAACACTCACGCCTTTCACAACGCGCATCTTCTACGCGCGACCCTTCCCAGAGATTTGGTGGCCCCCATTCCCCTCTTCCTTGACCGCCAGGCAAAACATTACGAGCTAGCTGCAGAGCTTCGTGAAAAGGTTGCTACTCGCAAGGCTGTTGCTGCCACCAAAAAGCGAAAGCGTGCCAGCGACGATGAAGCTGGAGTGATAGAGCGGCCACAAAAGAGCAGGAAGATTTCTAAACGCAAGGGGGCAGCCAGCACCATGGTGGCAGCGAGACCGAAACGAACCATTATTCCGACTCAAAGGGCAATGGCAACACCGGAGCCAGTAAGCGAAGGGGAGGATTCAGAATTGTCCGGTGGCTCAGACGAGGAGGCTGAGCATTCAGACTGGTTTGACTCCGACGGCGACTATTCCGATTAGCTAGCGCTACATTATTTAAATATTTTGTAAGATCTGGATCCAGCTCACATCACACATGTCGACATATGGCAGAACAGGTGGGGGTGAGCTGCAAAGCAACGTGAACCGTGCAGCTGGCAGCCACCCGAATGCCACCTGAAACCACGTTTCGTCTCAGCCGTCTACAACGTGAACACCTCAGGTGCGAGTCACGTTTCGGCACTTTAGCGGTGTAGTTAATTATGTTCTATGCTGCCTGTCTGAATGTCTGTGATGCCTTCTGGCTGATTCTGGCATGTTCAGAAGTTGATTCTGGAAGGCTGCTGTATTGTGGAGGCAGTCAACACTAGAACGGTTGGCCAGACAAAACTAAGAGTAGCCCAGAATGACAGAACAATAGTGTGGTCATTCAAGAAGGGCCACTATAGAAGGGTACATGGTGGTCAAGACCAAGAAGAGAAGATCCGTAACTATGGGACAGTCACAATCAATGTGTGATCAGATATGTAACAGAGATAAGTAGAATGTAACATAAGATGTATATCATAACATAAGATAAGGACTTCACAACAGCAATGTAAAAGGTAGGATGTCGAAGAGTGGGATAGTAGCAATACAATAAGAGTGGCTGGATGGCAGTGGTGCAGTGTAGATAGCACGGAACAATGACAATACAATTTGTATAGCAAAGGCTGAACCAATCCAGGAAGGAAAAGGTTGGACAGTGCTCAGGAAAGTAGTAAGGTTGGTGGAGCAGCCTTACACCCCCTTTCCAACTTGAAAAAAATTGAATCCCTTCTAGTTCAGGCATCTGTTCATTCAAGCAATGGCAGAATGCCCTGCAGGAGAGTGGGAAGCAGAGCTTCCAGAGTGGATGGGATGAACCATCCAAAAAGAGGAGGTGGTGGCAAGATGAACAGGAAACTGTGCAGACTGCAGGGTGACAACACGATTGGGATGAAGTCAAGGGGTGGAATGAGAGGACAGAGGACAACCTAAGGATGACAATACCAGGAAAGGTAATGTCCGGCAGGAGTGGCAGTGCCGTAATGAAGAGGTTGAGTCCAGCAGGGTGGGACAATACACAGAAGAGTAAAGTCCAGTATTGGTGCAGCATTGAACAGCATACACAGGAGATAATGCGGGGGCGGTATGAGGGACACATGCATGCAGAGGCAGAGAGAAGATGCAGAGGCCATGTAAGGCATACATGGCTAACAGCCTGGAAGGGAGGAATCAGACAACACGCAGCAAGGAGGATGATTCTGGAAGATCAATACAACTAGAACAACAGTGTGTCAGGAAACCAAGGGCAGCATCAGGAAAGCGGTGGTCCAGTGATGACCATGCAATGACACAGAAGGAGGATGGGAAGATCAACTCCAGAGGGGAACAGTATCGATATCGGAATAGCAATAGTCCAGAGATGACCATGCAATAACGGAGGGGGAGGATGCAAAAAACTCCAGTGGGTACGGACAGAAGAGGAGGTTGAGGTATGTGGGCCTCAGTTGGATGGCGGTAGAAGAGGATGTCATTGGGATGCTAATCCAAAGCCAGGGACTGAACCAATGTTGCCATCATCAGTACAGGGAGGCAGTAAAGGGAGAGGTCAATGGTTTGCTAGGCCAGAGACAGGGACCCATCATTGTATAAGGAGATGGGAAGATGATCATGCCGGTAGTGCAGAGGATCAGGATGAGAGGATCATGCTGGTGATGCAGAGGATCAGAATGAGGGGATCATGCCGGTGATGCAGAGGATCAGGATGGACAGATCATGCCAGTGATGCAGAGGATCATAAGGAGAGATCGTGCTGGTGATGCAGAGGATCAGAATAGATGGACCCTGCCGGTGATGCAGGGGATCAGAATGAAGGAATGGCCATGGCGGTGAGGTGGATGGAAGATGACCATAGGAGAAGCAGCAGCGAAGGAAGGGGAATGTAGACACAACTGAAGTTTTGGTGATAAGCTGTATGAACCAGATGTGCAGAATAGTGACCAAAGGTCCGGTGGCGAGATCTACGGAAGGCATCCAGAGGCAGTGGGACATGGAGGCAGAAGGAGGCAGACAATCACAAGAGGGAGATCTCACATCCCTGAGCAATAGGAAGATGCAGTAATGTAACGGCGGCATTATTGGTAGCAGTAGAGCAGTAGGGTAGCAGTAAGAATGGTTTGTATGGTTGGTATGTCTGTCAGGATGTTGTAAGGTTGGATCAGCATCCTTACAGATTCCAATGATTGATTGCATCCTTTTGCACTTTGATGACAATATGCCAGACATCATTTTTTCGGAATGTGTGGGCCATGAATGGTCCTGCTCTCTTTACATGCACGAGTATTTCTGGGCATAAATCCGGAGAGTTTTTTCTATAAAAGATTCTGCACTCGTAGTGCTACCAGCAGAAAAATCAGCATGGCTGCCTTTCATCCTTCTAGATGTGGCTTTACAAACTACTTGAGTTTTTTTATACTACACATTATTCTACTACGAAATTAGGTTTAAGCAGGCTGCTGGGATTCAAGTTGAACCGTATGCGATATAATGTGATGCGGGACTGTCATGGCCGGCCGGGATAACACACTTCCATTCGGGGATATCTGCCGCCGACAGAAACCCTTGGCATCTGGGTTTCCACATACAACAACTTTTCAAACAGGTGTTTCTGCTGAAATCGGGGGGTTCTCTGTAGAATAATCCAATAATTACGAGTACTGTACCGACATGTATGGGAGCAACGGTCACGGTCACGGTGAGGTCCGTTGCGTTGCCCAAAATTTTCCATGTCCCAGTCACGATTGGGCCGTTGCTCAAAAAAAAAGCGTGACATAGAAATAAAATAGACCTCCGTTAAGTGCTAAGATCGTCATCAGAATTCTCCTGGGGGCCAATCGGGGACATGCCGAAGCAAGGAATGCAGGTGCTTGATGCGAGAGATGAGTCCCTGTGGAGGGCCTTTCGCAGGTTTAGGAACAGTGTTCTTGTTGCGCACCATTCTGGTAAATTGGGTAGTGAGCAAAAGGTAGGGAATTGTGTCTAGCAGATATCCCGTGTTGGAATGCCACCACTCATGGAACTTCATTGTTTACAATTTAAGAACTAAAAAGGAGTGAGATGTGTCAATACATTGTCCAAAGCACACGGTTGCCAATTCTGGCAACCGTCACGGTCCCGCAGCACCCGTTGCCCAAATTCTCGTGGCAACGGAATGTCACGATGGTCAGGGCCGTTGCTCCCATACATGTCAGTACAGTACTTTAGTAATCATTCATACTATTTGTAGACCGCCATTTTTTGTTCACGCATTTTTACTGTCCGCATCTATCAACGTTGATACTTTTAGTGGCTGTGTCTAATATTCATTAGATTTTTGAAGCCTCCATAGTGGCTGTAAGGCGAAGCTTACTCTATTCTCGTTTTCATTAGGAGCGACTCTAATGAGTCTTAAAACTTTTGTCATGGTGGCTGAGTATTTTCTTACGTAACAGATTCCGATTTTTATCTCAGCTCTTCAAATGTTTCGGTATTGTAATTACGTTGTCCCTACACCATTCCTTCATCATCACACTTTCTTTTTGCTTCCACATATATTTGCTGTTAGTGTCTGGAGTGTTCAAAAGGCCCACACAATATTGTCACTGTGTGTGATGTCACATTTCAACCTGGGCATTTTCAGTCCGACCCAACAATTTCCACTACATTTGGCATTGGTGCTGCAATTTTGACAAATGTTGTTCATATACAATAGAGATAGTCTGTGACTCTGTGCAAGCACAAATATGAAAGCTTCTGTATGCAAAGCTGACAGCTTTGTGCCTCTACGTCGACGACTCTATTGACAAGGCTGTATGTGCAGAGATCATGCTGTTCCCACACAAGCTGTATCTAGGTGAACATCAACAGCATCCGATACTGGCATTGTACCATGCGACCTTGAAAGAGCTGTCAGATTTGCGTGGGAACAATACCTTTCTGCGAGATTTGGTTGTTCTCCCTTGGATCAGTCACATCAATGCCTGCTTGATAGGAACACAAGTCTTCACTGCCGAGGTGAGGGTCGCAGGCGTATACGGTGTTTTGATCTATCAGTGCTCCCCTGATTAGCGGTGAGCGGTGATAGATCAAAGCCTCTAAGTTAGCGGAGGCTCTGATACATCAGCACACCTTTTTGGTCCACATCCCCGCTGCATGTTGGCCGCCCCCGCGCACGCGCCTCCCGCCTTTGATGATCCATGCGCATGAGACCTAAATTGGGCCATTGTTTACATTTATTACTTTCCCATCGTTCTTCATCATCGGTTTTCCTTCCCGACCACCCTGCTCGCCCTTGCCCCATGCACCCACTGCACGGTTTCTGCCTTTGCCATGCCATTCTTTTAGGTCATCGCTACCCCCATGTTGCTCTCTGGGCTCCCCATTGATTTGATTCCTTTGCAAATGTTGCTACACTGGCCCACACAAGGAGGATAACCAATTTTGTACTGGCCAATCATGTGAAATACATTGAGAACCAATTTACAATGTGTTTTGAATAGTTGCTGGTTCAAGATTTGAAAGATGTTCAAAATAACTTCTCCATGACTCAGATATCTTCTGCATGACATTGCATATGCAGAGCATAATTTGAATACATTTTAAATGCTGTTCTGTCCAAAAAATGGAGCACATTATATATTGGTTCTTCATGTGTTTCACATGTTTGGCCAGCACAAAATTGGTTATCCTTGTTGTGCCACAAATTTTTCACAAAAACTGCAGTTGTTGCCCAATCACTATGAAACCTTGCACATGGAGCCTTTGGCACTGGATCTGGCACCTCATCCATGGAGATCGCTTTAACGGGATCAGAAGGCCTGTATTTGACCGCGCCGTCCCAAGAATTTATTTTTGCCTCCTTGCATACCTGGAGCTCCTTGGCCCCTGGAATTCCGATATAGACACGCCTTACTACACTAATCCATGCCCCCAAGATTTAAGCTCCACCTGCAGCGCATCCCACCCGATATTGCGCGCACACCCGCTGCGACCACCCCAGAAATTACGCTGGGGCCCAGCGCATTTCCCGCGTTTTACATACCTTCCTATGCCATGCAGTATACATGCGCTCCCCGCATCCAGCACTGCTGTGCTTTCATCAGTTGCCCGCCCTCGCTGCTCGCTGCCCCGGCTTGCGCCGGTTATTCCGCCCGCCCGCGGCCTGCACCAGGCGTATCCCAGGGCTCCGAGGCGATCCTTGGGATGTCTCCCATGCGCGGCACATGCGCTCGCCGTCCACCGCTGTTGCGCTGACCCAGCGCACACTGCCCTGGCTCGCGCCGCTTATTCCGCTTGCCCGCGCCCTGCGCCAGGGCATATTTCAGGGCTCGGAGACGTTCCTTGGGATGTCCCGCACTCGTTCGCCGTCCGCCGCTGTGGTGCGGCCCCAGTGCGCACTGCCCCGCCCCCGCCGCACATCGTATACCTGTGTGTGCCCTGCTTCATGCACCGCGTGCGCGTCTGCTGGCCATTGCTGCCGTTCCGCCCACCCAGGGCACGCAGGCCCGCCTCTCACCACACATTGTGTACCCGCATCTGCAATACCTCCTGCGGCCAGCACGCACCCACCGCTGTTGTGCTGACCCGGCGCGCGCAGGCCCGCCCCCCACCTCGCATTGTGTACCCGTGTGCACCCTGCCGGACCCATTTTGTCTCTCGCAGGGATTTTACATGCGCGACCTTCTGTGTAATTTATCAAGGCTTGCTTGTTCTAGTCGATACCGATTATCTTATGATCGTTTTCTTGAGTTCTCTTTGATGCCTGAGCTGTTTTTGAGTAAGGAAATGCTTTCAAGCTCATGAACAAACCACTGCGCAGGTGAACCCGAGTGTCAGAATTATTTCGCGAACTGATTTATGTCGCGAACTGATTCACTTGCGAACTGATTTCTCTCGCGAACTGATTGGCGCACCATTTTCTACACTTTGACTGACTGTTACAAATGCCTCAAATCCTTTAAGATATGAGTCACTGCGTTCCGGCCCCCCGTAGACGGAGGGTTCGTCTACGCCCGTAGACGAAGGGGTAGACAGACCCCATTGTCTACCTGTGTGTACGAAATGTAGACACAATTGATCTACATGCGCGTACTCACTTACATCAATGTACACGCACGTAGCCATATGTAGGCAGATGTAGACACACGTATGTAAACTAGTTGATGGCCGCCGGCCGGGACCTAATCGATGTGCATCTACGTATCCAAGTGCATTGACAGCGCGTAGACATACGTAAACTGACGTAGCCGATGGTCCATGTACGGCATGAAGCCATCATGTAGACGATCGTACGCTAAGCTCGACACATGTGTTGATGTACAGATACGTAGCTTGATGTAGATGCACGTAGAAACTGGGTAGATGCACGTACGCTAAGGTAGACGGGGGTCTGTCTACGGGGGGCCGGAACGCAGTGAGTATGGTGCATTTCAACTATCTCCTCTGATTTTTCTACAAATTTAGATCGGATTGGTGAAGACGTAGAATGAAATGGATCGCGAACTGACATTGCAGCAGGAATCTTAGCAATGCTATTTGCTCTCACCGGGACTTCTGACCGACACCGACCTTTGTTCTCTTCGATCGGTACACCCTTCTCCACATTCCCTACTGTTCAGCTAATTATTATAAGCCCTCAAAGCAACCTAGATGTCTCGGGGAAGAGTAAAATGCGAATCTGGAGAGTTGGTTTGGTTGCAACTTAGATCAGTTCGCGAAATAAATTGTTTTCTAACCTTTAAACTCACAGTATTGAGCCAAAACTGACTCTCAAGCCTTACAAAAGATCTTCTGTGGTATTACCAGTATGGATGCCATATAGACTGAGGATATCGATGAGGTTTTCTCGTTACATTCACCATAAACGCTCGTTAAGCGCCCGTCAAGCGCCCACTTCGGAGGTCAGTCCGCGCCTTCGGAGGCGTTACCCGACGTGACTAACGTGCCACTTTCCACCCTCCACCACCATCTTCGTCCGAACTCGATATTTTTGCCATTTCGTTGCACCGCTTGCCGCCAGACCTGGTCCATACGTTTCTCCGACTCTCTTCCCGGTCATTCAGCACTTTTCATCCAGTGAAACTTTACTACCGGTACTTTTTGCTCACGTCGACATCTGTGGCCCGCAGCTCACCATTTCTAGTCCAGTTTGCCAGCTTGCAGGAGATGCTCAGTATCTGACTAGGGTCATAACCTCGGTCCCCGCTGCATTCTGGCACGCTATTTGGACAGCACTTGAGCGACACTCCAGGCATTCTTACTTTAGGCTCTGGCGGCTGACCGCAGTCTTGCGTCAAACAGGGAGCCTTATCCGTGCAGCCACGGTATCGCAAGGCCCCATCGTGCTGGCTGGCGGGCAGACCCGATCGTTCCACGGCGGACACGGTGCGACACACGTGTTCCCTGGCGTCTGCAGACCGGACTCATTGGGGTCATGCCTGTGCTGTATACCGGACGGGACGTACTGCGCGCACTGCGGCTACGGAACACTGCACGCAAGTGCGTAAGAGGTACCCCTAAACCTCTTCCGCGCCTTAGCTTTGCTCACCAATCGCATTGCAGAAGGCGTGCGCAGACGCCGAGCGCCAGTGGCAGCTCGCCACCCGCGAGCGCAAGGCCGCGGACAAGGTGCGGACGGACACCGTCGCTCCCGTCCGCGACAAAATTGCTTTGGAGGGTGAGATCGAGAGCCTGGAACAGGTGCTGTTCGAGGATACAAATAAGATGGTGGCAACGGAGAGGATGCGGCGCACAGAGGCGCAGTGTGAGGTGAAGAAGAAGGAACGTGAGTGTTTTGCGTTTTGCTGCTTTTTTGGTTTCTGGGAGGATGCGATTTTGGGGTTGGATTCCCTTTGGGAGAGTTTCGTTGGTGGAGTTGGGAGGGGACGGGACGATTTGATTGCGTACTGTGAGTAAATTCCTGTTTTCCGGGTTGCTGTAGGTTCGGGGAGGGCATTTCGAAACCGCGACCGTCGGATTTGAGTGGGCGGCAGCAGTGTGCGTGAAGGCGGAGGTGCCGGAGCGGTCGGTGATGCAGAGCATCGGCGGGGGCATAGTCGGCGGGGGCGCAGATCGACGGGAGCGCATGAGCGCGAACCAGATCCGCGCACCGGCGGTACGCGTGGGGCGGAAAACGTGCGCGTGCCGCAAGAGCTTGTAACGGTTAGTGCAGGGCAGTCATTTTCGTGGGATATTCAGCGTTGCTCGAGGATTTGGCGCAAGCAAAAAATTCGGAATGGGCAGAATTTATATTCAAAACGCGTTCTTAAGCCGGCATTTGACGCCTTTCACTACGTAGTCCATCATCTGTATCTATTTTTTATCCTCTATGTATTGGAATTTTTGCGCGAAACTTGGTGTATTTTTCTGGCCATCGTCGCCGACGATGTGTGATGATTTGATCGCATATGATCGCGGCGTCGAGCACCTTTGATGGACGTTGGCCAAATCCGGATGTTCGCCGTCGTCGTGCAGCCCAGCAGCGGCGGCCTAAGACAATTGAGTAATCATGGGCTGAAGAGATCCTGCGATAATGTATCAAAAGCGCCTCTAAACTAGAAGTTTTGATACATCGTGACTCTGCGTTGATTAGAGGTCACTGATGTATCACCACGCCATACTAAGGTGGACGGTGGGCTGCCTACATGGACACATCGAAGGCGAAGGGACGATCCAGAAGAGCCACGGAAAGTCAACACGTTTAAGGTTGCGCATAATGTGAAATCTTGAAAATCAAAATTCCCGATTGACCTATTGT
This sequence comes from Mycena galopus ATCC 62051, assembly GCA_014925785.1. Classification (NCBI taxonomy): domain Eukaryota; kingdom Fungi; phylum Basidiomycota; class Agaricomycetes; order Agaricales; family Mycenaceae; genus Mycena; species Mycena galopus. Next base: position 76,386 of record WIQG01000412.1, read on the forward strand.
GCTTGATTCACAGGACGAGTCACTGCGACGTCTGCAGGAGGCAAGCAGGATGTTGGAGGCACGGTCTTGAAGGTTTGGAGAGTGCGGAGGCGTAGCTCCAGAAAAGCCGTGAGTGCTTGCGTCTTTTCTGACTCAAGACAGAGTTTTGAGCGATTTGAGGCACTTGCCGGACGTGAACGCAATGCGAACGAATAAACTTGAAACGATGCTCTTGGGTAAGGAGGCTCTTTTGAACGGCTTGAGGCTTGTGGGGGGCTCAGGAGAAGGGTCCGGTTCAAAGCCAGAGGAGGATCGCTGATGCGGGATGATGACGGGGGAAAGAAAGAACGAATGATGGCGTGAATGGACAGGTGTTCCATTTGAGCGGGTGTTGTGCGCATAATCCACGAGCATGTGATTGGCTGGGAATGGAAAATGATGTCCGAGAGAAGGACCCCAAAGCTAACATGCGAGCGCTGGCGAGCGCTCCGTCGAAAACAAAATGATGGTGGAAGAAAAAGAAGAATGTAAATATGCGCACATCAAATCAGTCCATCTGCTTAAGATATGAGTAATCACAAACCGAGTCCCCTATTATCTCCATCAAAATAAGCAACAAACACGAACTTGCAATCAGTGAAAGAGGAACGCCAACGCGGCCTTTTTGCTGAATACATGAAAAAGAAATTTAGCTCGACACTGATCATCATAGCGCTTTGTATCATCATACTTGGCATACAAATGAGTCATGGACGCTGTAGTGTGTGAAAGTGCCGTCCGAGTTTGGTCCATCCCGTTTGTATCGTCATACAAATGTGTCATGAACGCCGTAGTGTGTGATAAATCAATGTACCGGCTTTGAGGGGAATGTGCTGGGTTTGTGTGGATGCCAAGGGGGTTCGGGTCGGTCAAGCCGGGGACCGGGGGCTGGTAGGTAGGGTCGGCCGTGAGGCTGGAAAAAAAAAATGCGCGTCCCCATTAAAGTTGCTTAAATTGAGTCCGAATGAGCTCAGATGAGTTCAAAATGTACTCAAAGCATGTTCTATTGCCTCTGGGTATCCCTTACCTTCTCCACTATTGGCTCCTTCCATTCTAGGGTGATCTGGATCAGCCTTTGCATTTACGGTAATTGATGTTGGTCATGTTTGGCAGCGGTGTGTCCATCATGTTGGCAGAATAAATTGTATACGAGTCGCCGTAGGGTTCAAACAGGCATCCTTGATAGCTGTACATATTGGGAAACAGGCTCAAGTCCAGGTTCAACCTTTTCTCTTGATGTCGAGAACAGGTCACGCGGAGAATTACCCGATTTGGACGTCACGTGGTAGGTAGGGTCGGCGAGAGGGTCGTTATCAAGCCGTTATGAGAAAAAACGGCGTCAGGTGTTTTTTTGTCGGATTCGAACCCCCTTGGTGGATGCGCACTGTTTGTAATGAATGTGCAGTGTTTGAAAACAGATGTGCCGTCCGAGTTTGGTCTATCCTGGCCAGTCGCTGAGCATGTGTCCAAGCATTTGCTCAGCACAAACCAAGACCTAACTTGCAAGAGCCCCAGTAATATTACCCCTCTTCGAAACAGCCGCCATCTTGTTGAAGTCATCAAGCTCTCGGTGGCGTCAAGCTCCATTAATCCGCAAGTTGATCAAGCTGCAAATGTTCGTTCCCTTCCCAATCAAGTAATTGCTCCGTCGTGAAGGTCTTCTGTGTTGCTTTGTTCTTTCTTTGTTGGGTTCAAGCCAAGACTCAACAACATCTTTCTTAAAGTATATGGGTAAATTTTTCAAGCTCGTCTGTGCTCGAACTAATCTTATTTTCTGCCTTGACGCGCCAGCCACGACATCGACAAGTACATTATCCCCACGCAGGCTGTTGACGACCAGCGTGAAGTCGACGGCACCCCTGCTACCAACAAGGTGACTTCCGTCTGTCGCTGCGCCGTTACCGCCCAAGCGGAGGCACCCGGAGAGCAGCAGGAGGCGTAAAAACTACCTCATGTATCATAATCATAGCCAATACAAGATTGGCCCTCGCTTCGCTCCGGCATCTGGACGTCGTTGATGCGATAAGATGGTTAAATCTGTGCAGGATGCGCCGCCGCTTCGCTCCGACAGTTCGGAGGGGGCAAAATTTGTTCATATTTTAGTGCACACGAAGTGCACTGATTATTGTTGCCGTTCGGGTACTCTGGGAGAGAATATTCATTTTTTATTATTTCTGGTAGTATCTCGCGACCCCGAAAACACTGGTTAAACGCGGAATCCGGTCGACATCTGATGATGGTGGATAGTCACTCGCACTGCGGCGCATAATTGCATGCATCAATTGCAGGACACGAGTATATATTCCCTATTATTCTGAGAAACTCTGAATCCTGCCACACAAAGTTTACACACCAAGCTGACGAAACGGGATACATAAACGGAAGGCCGCAGAATCTGTCGACCCTGACACTGAACGCTGTAAATCCAACTGAATAAGGAAAGGGAGCCGGGGCTCAGCGAGTGTGAGAATAGGTAGAGCTGCGATCTGGAACACTTTTCTGATCAACGGCAGGGTCGGGATCGGGATCGGTGGAGAGCTTGACAGAGCTTTTTGTTAGAGCTCAGAATAATATTGTCGGTGGTTTTGAAGCGTAGGAAGAACTGTCTAAGTCTCAGTCTCCGAAGCAACGTGCTTGAAAATGATGTCCTGGCCTGCCTCGTCTTTCTTTGGCATATACTGTGGAAGGCTTCCAAAAGAAAGCCATTCACGTAGAACAATTAACTCAATTCGCCTCCTTTTTCCACAGATGATTTCCGACATTTTTTTGCTGCAGTGTAATCAACCTGCGGCGTAGCCAGACGCAGCTGCGCTGACTGCGTAATATTGCGGACGCAGCTTGCGCCGGCAATCAGCTGAGCTCACGATTCTCACCGGGCCAGGGTGGGAGATTTTCACGTCGATGTAAAACCAGATTTCATTGAGTCATAAGGTTTTGTTTTATCGAAGGACGAGGACCACCCGTAATTCGGCGTGTCACTCTTCGGATCTCAAACAAAACTCATTTCACTACCACACGTCCTTTGTAGGGAGAAATGGTCATGTTTTTAACAACAAAGTATACAATGCCTGCCTAGACATCGTCAATGACAATGACCTACGATTCAGACAATAAGATGGAAATTGACGCACCGAACCAAGCCACCAGTGTGCCGTTGCGCACCGGCTCTCGTACTACCAGCCCGTCCAGTGCAAAGGCCTTGGAGTCACGAGGCTCAATCATTGCTCAGCAGTGCAGTGTTACGAAATTGGAGGAAGGATACATTGATGAGCACCTTGCGCCGAACGCAGTTGCGAGAACTCGGGGATCTTTTGGTAAATTGAAGCAGGATGTTGGGTTCTTTGAGCCAGACTTCGGGGCTTGGGTTCAATCTCTACTGACCCATAATAAGATGTTGTGCTTGAGAATTGAATATTGAGCCAAACCAATTCAAAGGGTTGCGACAGAGCATCGAGGCCCCGCCTGCAAGCTGGTAATGCTTACTAACACTTCAGCCTTGACGATCGCCAAGGAGCAGGAGGATGTGATTCAAGTGCAAAGTGTTGCGATCAATTTGTTCGATATGTAGCCATGTCGCAGGGTTGACTGTCCGAGGAGTAAGATGTGGTACCAGGGGAGGGCGGAGGGATAGATGCGCTTCGGGCAGGGCACCGATATATGTGGTCCGCCTCGTGCGAGTTCAATCTGTCGAAGAAGGCCGCAGCTGATCATGAGTCAAAGAATTATAGATAAAGACTTACGTAGGCGTTCGGCGCACAGCACAGACGGAACTGGATTAAGATCTTCGAATGGTAATTTGCAAGATCCGGTCCCGTGAATCAAGACAAAAAGAAGGAGGGATGGATGAAATAAGAGGAGGTCGAAAGGAGATCGGAAAAATGGAGTAAGATACAGACATGTACAATGAATCGCGAGGCATTTTGTTAAAAAACGGTGAATATATTCATATGTTTACATGAGACAGTCTGTACGAAACCAGAGAATGTGAGCGGAAAGATTACAGGCTCAACGGGGACGGAAATCACCCAATCTATGCTCCAAATAATTTGGACGGGGTCCGTATCTGAGGTGACGAACAGAGCACACATCTGGATCGTAAGGTTGGTGGGAGACCTCATAGTCCAACCATTGAACGGCGAGTGAATAATTAATGAACCGTTGACTCCAGAAGATGGTAACCACAGCCACATTACAGAAAGGAAGGCTGATTCACGGGGAAACACACCTGTCTGGGCGCCAAAAAAAATCCGTGATTTGAATACCAATTGCTGGAGATAAAGCTTTATGTTGTATGAGCGGAAGATATTCTCCTAGATCTGGAACTTCATCATTGGGGTGTCTTTTTGCGAACACATTCAAAGCAATATCGGGAAATACAGAAATCGAGGGTTCGTTTCCGGCGCTAGCGACAGGCAGGCAAGACAGCAGTGGCAGAACAGACCCCAAAGCTTGAATCAGGCACCGCTATAATCCAAGTCATAAAACCCCAACAGTAGCCAAATAATTCTGAAGGACTGCAGGAACGGAGGACAGGCGAAGCTAGGGGGGAATTGTCACCAGGAAAGACAGAGAATCGGTCCTTTTTATGCGTGGAGAATCCTCGGGTCTGCGTGACCGCAGGCTTGTTAAAATGACAGAAATCTGATAGCGCAGCGTACTGCGACCAACTCAGTCTGCCTGCGGCTCACACTGCGGATAGGTCAGGAGGACGATTCTATTATAATAGGACGGGAAGGCTGTTGAACCACTTGCTTTTTCGGTCTAGGTTGGTTTCCGAGGGACCAGGGTACTGGGAGTTGGCAAATTTTGTAAAGCGTACAAATGGAGCAGTGATGAATCATTGGTGCAAACGGGGACAGCGGTTGAACACGAGGCGCGCCGCAGTGGGAAGAAAACACAGCAAAGGCCGTATGAAAGGAGCTAAATAGAGAGGATGCGCAGAGGAGGAGGGAAAGAGCAAGAATATATGGGGAAATAGCACAGCCGAGGGGCCATTTGCTTAAAGAACGGTTAATATATTATTTATCATCCTGTCAATTTTCCGAGTGAGATACGTGACTGTACAATATCCCCTATTCTCTCTCACAGCTTGCACCTAGGCTGGCTACCGAGCTGGTCCCCAGGAAAGCTGGGTCCATGCTGGACCCATTTACTCCGTCGACTGAAATCCAGCTGATGGGATGCTGGGTGCCACCTGGTCATCGCACATGGCACGCATGACGGTTCCGCCTGGCGGTTATGTGATTGACCGTTAGCGGTGTAGGTTTCATAGCACGGAATTGGAACGCCAGAATACTCGAGAATCAATCTCGAGTTGAATTGATAATGGTTGACATGTCTCCGAATACACGAGTGTTCCGCATCTATCCCGCCTGCAAATCTTCCTTGGTTTCGTTGACATGTACTTCGGCTGGCGGGATATACCCTTTCATCAGACCAGCCCCCCAGCGCTGTTTGGGCGCAATGTCATGTGACAATAACTTGCCTCTTCAACAGCTTCGGCCCATTTACACCAAAAATATGGTCACATAGAAAACATCTGTATATCTCTGCTGAATATGTATTCAAGGTTCCAGAACAAGGGAAGGGCTTCAAAACGAGGTCACGAAAGTGGTATCGAAGTGTGATGATTCCATGATAAGGTTTTACTCATCAGACCCTGGACTATTAATTCCGCCGCCGTAACCTCTTGGTCAATGTCAGTGTTGGCAGAAACCCGGTCAAACAGGATCAAATCAGATTTGACCGTGGGGTCAATACATGATAGACTTCGAAGTATGCTAAAATTTGGCCATATTCTGGATCCAGGGTCAAGAATAGGATACTTTGTGCTCTTTGAAGAAAATTCGATGACTGGTTGGTGGATAAAAAGCAGTGCACTTTTGGTTTGACCCGGTCAATGCCAACACTGCATTGGTCATTGGAACGTTCACAGCCACAACCCCTGTTCAGATTCCACCCGCGCAAGGTTGTTGGGAGCCTAGCCTTTATGCGCCTAAGCGACAGGTTAATCGTTTCGAGAAGTTCGGAGTGGGCTCCAAAGCACATATAAAAGTCAAAACTAGACTTTAGGTTTGTTCAACACTCAAATGCACCTGTCACAGTCCAAACTCAAAAGTCATAGCGAACGAAAGCGAATTTACGTGGCTTGCCTTGCATGCCGCAAAAGGAAGATTAAAGTAAGGATTGTCTTCCTTCCTCATCTTCTAAGACTGACTTCACAAATCAGTGTGTTACTGACGGTTCTCCAAACGGAAAGTGTCAACGATGCATCAAGAGAGGTTTGTCCTAATTCCTCGTCAACACACATTATAAACAATTGACCCTCGTACCTCGCTTGTTTGTAGGTCTGTCGTGCGAGTATATGCCCGTGTGTGAACAGCGAGAAAGAGCGCTGTTCGCTGAGGAGTACGAATCGGACTCCGGTTCCCGTTCCAGCTCCTCCACAATCCAGAACCCTCCACAAGGCTACGGCGGATTACCCAGGACTGATCCAAATTGTGTTGGGCGAAATAATTACGATATTCCGGAGCCTTCACTGGCCGCTCCATTGCCTAGCTTAGCACCCATCGACACAAAGTCCTTTCCCACAGTATACTGGCCACCACTTCAAACAACGTTCCACAATTATACGCCGCAGCCTCCATACAATCCCAAGAATATATATTCTACCGAGACTCGGACGACGCATTCGGGGACCCCGCAGTCGCCCATCACGCCAAAAGTAGATGTGCCGCATATCTCCAGCTTTAGATTCGCTCCTCGGCCCCTCCAGGCACCACACGAGTAAGCAAATTCCCCGGTTACTGGTGACCACATATTCATTCTTTCAGTGATGCTTTCTGGAAATCAGAACCACACCGGTCCGGAAAAAAACCCTACGGTGGTATTAGGGACATTTGAAGGGATCTCGAATGTATCGAGCAGGAGTAGCCGGAGTGGTCTCTCGCTCGCTAAATTAGAATCGTTTTTCAGCATAGTTCGACACTCCCGCGGTGATAGTTAGAACACGCTGTGCTCTGAATGATACCCGCTGTGGCATCGGATAAGGTACAGATCTACGGCCACGTTAGTGAGAACCGCCTTGGGCGCTCTTGTGTGATTCCCGCTATCTTTAGGTAAAGGTTTCTATAGAGCCTGATTTTTTTGCAACTTGCATGAGCACTTTCCCATCTGCCAATGGACTTTCTCTGTAAGCAGGTTCCGGTCCACTTTGTTCTGAGTCAGCTTTCCGCGGACTGACTCGGTCCCAAGGGGTGGGCGCCCTTAAAATTTTCAACACTAGGTCGGAAAAGTGGATTAAGGCCCTCCGCACCCCCACCCCCTTTAGCCGAGCACAGCCACATCCAAATCAGGTGCCAAATTTCCGGCTCGCGCATTTTCGCTATTCGACACCTAATTTATGCCTGGCCGAAATTTGGTGATCCGCGGTGTGAGAGCCCGATCAAGTCGCCGCAGCCTAGGCTATCCAAAATTCTGCTGGGTCGGAGTACGCGTTTGCTCGGCGCCCACTTTAAGCTTTCTCCATCAGCTGTCAACCGTTTTTGATCAGATAGTCCGCAGTCCGACTGCGGAATCTGATGGTGCATCCCGACGCCAGGTAGTTGCGATTTTTAGCAAATTCAATGGACCTGATCATGAATTGCGTGTCTGCTCGGCGAGCTGACAGGCGTATGCTTACCTCCAGCCCAACCAAAATACTATTTAGCTCAACCACTATTGACCACAAAAAAAAACCAGCGCGCCACTTGAACATTTCAACTCACAATTTAAACCTCGCATAAAAAAATGCCTGAAACACTCAGCATCGCGGTATGCATCTGCGCCGGCGTCGCGCTGTCCGACTTTATCCCCAATGTCGAGATCCTCGCGGGACTGAACAACGCGGACCACCAGCTCTTCGGGCAGGCGATGGGCGAGGTGCCCTCCCGGCTCAAGTTCGAGTACCTCGCGCCGACGATGGAGCCGGTTGTCCATCCGAGCCCCTAGCACCCCAACGGTGAACCCCACGACGACCTACAAGGCGGCGATGGGCAGCGGCACGCAGTACGATATCATCTGGGTCCCCGCTGGTTCGTTCCTTTCCATTTTAAACCTTTCCTTACTTCAATTCAAATTCATTCTCAGTTTTAATTCGATTTATTATAATTCAGGCCCAATCCCGAACTTTGAGACTGGCGAGCCCAAGGCGCCGGAGGACCTCATGGCATTCCTCGTCACGCAGGCGCCCAAAGTCAAGTACGTCATGGCAGTCTGCGGCGGCGCCGTGTACCTCACGTTCGCCGGGCTGCTTTCCGGCAAGAAGGCGACGACGACCAAGGCGTTTTATCGTCCGATTGTGGTGTGTGCCCTTATTCCGGTGCTATTTATACATTGTCGTCTGACCTGACGCTATTCAAGGTTGCGACCCCGAAGGACATTGAATGGGTCGCGAAGGCGCGCTGGGTCGTCGACCGGTGCGTTTAAACGTTTGTATTGTTTCATTCTTATTCACGCTGTATTTTGTGATTCTAGGAATGTGTGGACCAGCTCCGGCGTCTCGGCGGGTGCGCTTGGCTTTCTTCTTTTCTTTTCTTGCTTCTTTCCCATGTACTCGTCGAATTAACGTTGAATTTTCAGGCTGCAACATGGCTCTGGCGTTTGTCGAGCACCTCGCAGGTCCGCGCGCGGCGCGCGTCATCCGCGGCAGCGCCGAGATCCGCGAGGTCTCCCACGAGGACGACCCGTTTGCGGAGTTCCATGGGCTTGTTTAATGTGATGTAAGCATGTAGTTGTTTTCCTCGCAATCCTGTAACAAGCGTACTTTTCTTTGGAGGGCCACATTCATCTTTACGTAAAGTTGAACCGTGGTTGAAATCATTGTCAAGTTGAAATTGTTTTTGAGCGGTTTGGAATCATGGGGTGCAATTCAGTTCATGATTTCCTTGGACCGCTTGGACCGCCTTCTGTGAATCACCCCGGCGGGTTTCTTGCCAACCGCCTTGGTTTGGCGTTTCGGGAGTTGCGGTGTTTCAAGCTCATTCATGTATCCCAACTTCAATGTAATCTTTACCATCCCCCTAGATCCCCCACCTACGGCACTCCCCCTTATTCATTGGCGCCTACGGCCACCGCGTCTTATTAGTTCGTTTACTTGTTGCGGTATACCCTAAGTATTAGAAATGCAGAAGCCAAAAAAAAAAAAAACTCACTCCAAGCCCACCCACGTGAATGTGACGTCACGCGTTCTCATCTTTTCTGCCAGTGCCGCCACTGAACGAGAGCCAGCGCCCCTGCTACTCCTCACCGTTGGCGTGGCTCTGCCACAACAGGAAGGTATGTACTGGAAATCAAACACGCCTCCTCTTTCGTGGCGTCCCTCGAGCATTGTCCAAACACTTATCATCGCAAAACCACTCGAGAGGCGCGACATCGTAACCAATGTAGCAAAGGTGAGTCTGGAACAGATAGATTCAGAACAATTGCAAAATGCAGAGAAAAATGACATACTCGAATGCTGCAAGCCGGTCCACAGCATGACATCATTGGTTCAGTACCAGTGATTGTGCAGTGTGGATCACCGCAACGCTCCTCTTCATCCATAACAGCCATTGGCCGTTTTTGCGTGATGCGCTTGGATCGGCGTTGAGTGGTGGAAGCCTCTTCCACTGGCTCAATTATTGTGCCATCGGCAAGAGGGACAGCGATGTCGCTGCGGTGCGAAGCTTCGGCCAGCGTGGCTTCTTCAATAAAGATTTCGGCGGCGGCCCAGGTTCAACCCCGGGCCAGAGGAATTACTTCAGCCTAATAATGCGAGCTGATCGTTGCAGCAGTAGCAATCGAGCGAGTTTTGGATTGTACATTTTTCTACGGATGTCGTTTCCTAGAGGTGATCATTCGAGCAATTGTTGAGAGTAAATTTCAACATTGAAGGATCAGCTCCGATACCGGGTTATCCCCCTCGTCAGCCTTACCTGCCTTATGTTCCTTATGTTCATTCACATCGACTAGGTTTGCAACCGAATACAACAAGACTTTACGGACTCAAAATGCTTCAATATTTTTGCCAGAACCCCGGGGCGCCAAGTAGCCGCGAGACAAAGATCAAAGCGGCACCTACAAAAAGTGCGCTCCCTATTTCCTGGTCGGTCCCCGAGCACCACCACAACGATGTTAAAACTCTCACCGGCAAAGTACCCAACGGCAATGTAGCCCAATCTCGAGTCTGCGAATACTCCGCTGATGGGAGGCCCACAGAGGATACCGATGCCCACGACGGTGATGACCGTGCCAATCCTACGGCCGACATCGTCCATACCCCCCATCTGCGCGATCGAGGCCCCGATTAAGGCAGGCCATGCTCCGGAGGAGAACCTTTGTCCCTGGCGCGTCAGCCATAATCACTTTCATAAGATGATATCTCACCCGTATAGAACGGAAATCCAGATGAGACTGGGAATCGTGCGACAGAACGGCCATGAAATGGTAGAGGCACCCTCGATGACGGTCATAATTGTCATGATATTCATTGGTCCTGTGTGTTATTAGCTAAGATGAAGGAGAGACAGGCTGGCTTGACTGCCTCACCAAAGCGATCACCAAGCAGTCCAGACACCACGCGTCCGACCCCAGAGCTGAAGTTGACAATAGCCAGGAGGTAAGTCGCGAGGTTGGGGGACATGCCGAAAGCGATGGCGCTGCTGGTTATATACGTTGACACTGGGAGCATGCGATCAAGGTAGAGGTCAACTCTTGGAACTACGCACTAGTGGCAACACCCAGGCACGATATAACACCGGAGAGTGTGAAAACCGAACAAGTCTTGTTGCGAAATATGTGGAGGCCCAGCATTCCTCCCGAAGCCTTAACGGGGCGGAGGCGCCGCGCGATGCACTGTGTAATCGTCAGGCCGGGGGGCTGTCAGGTACCAAGCAGAACGAACCAAATTCGTGATGAGTAGGAGAAAAATTAAGATGAATCCCAAGCTCCGCATTGCCCAGGGGAATCTGCAGTAGAAACCTCAGAGCTCGAAGTACGCCCTCAAGATTCCGGGTACCGACCCTACTTTGTCAATGAGCTGACGCAGTATGATGGGCTGCACCGTGGCTCCCAATGCGCCCCCCAAAGTGGTTAGTCCGAGCGCAAGTCCACGTCGTTTCTTGAACCAATGCGTGACGAGAGTGAGCATGGTGCTGTACGTCATTCCCGAGCCAATCTACGAGTCAAATTAACCACAGCAAAAGGAGGAGAGCTTCGAAAACTCTCACACCAGCACCAAAGCCTTGGCAGAGCATAAAGTGCCAATAAACCTTGCATTCGGGAACGATAAAGGGTGTCAGGGCAATCAAAAGACTCCCAACGATGAAGGGCATCCGGAAATGTCCGATGTCAAACAGTCGTCCCACAAGCAAAGCCGGGAAATACATCAGGGCATGCTTCGGATACCCATGAATCAGCATGCAGAGATGGCATGTAAAAAACAGACCTGGACGGACCCAATCCATGATCTTGAAACAGAACGGTTGAGTGCGCCATCACTTTATGAGAAGACTAGGAACAAACACCGACATTTGAGAAGGAGTCGAGTCACGCAGGACCGTCTGTTGATAGTACGCCTGAAATACCTGTGAAATAAATATTCAAATGGGTAGCATGGGAGTCAAACGTGTGGCTTACACCCCACGAGTTCGCGGAGCCAAATCTAGAGCACAGACGTGAATAAAGACGAATCGGAAGAAAACCTCAAGTACGTGGCAAAGCTGCCCGTCGCTGTCTGAAAGATAGCTGAACACCGGCATTATTCTGCCCAATCGTTTTACGCACCCCAAACAAGACAATCCAAGCCCTCAGGCCGCCGTCGGGGGGATCTTCCGAGCATGAAATCGGGGTTTGCACTTTGTCGATCCTGTTATCACTTGCATCGTCCGCTGACGCCCTTGTGTCGACATGGGGTCGTGGTACCATTTTTTCAATCCTCAGGGGAATCGGACGAGGGCCTTTCAGACGGTGCCCAAGTTCAGGTGTTGATTCCCCGCTCTGTTTATATCCTGGACCACAGCCCGTTCAAATTCCACTTTGGCCGATCAGGTCCAAATCTTCAGGCGACCAGCGGTAAAGTTGTAAAAGTGGCGTCGGCGCCAATAGTCTGAAGAAGCACCCCCTGCGCCTTCTATCCCGGTTCGATCGATGGTCCCAGCTCCAAGAGTGTCCATAAAGCCAGACGGTTTGCGAGACCCAGAGGGATGAACCGAGTAAGTAATTAAAGCAAGATCAGCCTCATTTGATGGAGTAATGCGCCCAGAAGTCAGAAAATCCGTGACAGGGCAGGTAGGAGGGAAACCGAGAAAAGTACACAAGAACAAACCCACGTAATGCGGATCAATCACGTGCTGGGCTTCTCGTCTGGATCCTTTGACGATCCTCATGGCTTACTGTACCATTTCAACTGTAAGTTCAACAATTTGGGAATTTTCGATGTCCGGGATGGCCGAGAATTTTTCTTCTGATTAAAGGTGATTTTTGCACACATCAAACAAAGTCCGGTGTGACCTGTGACTGAACTTACGGTCGAAATGGTACAGTAAGACTGCTTTTCAATCGCCATTCCACAAATAACGAGTTCTTGGAAGGCACCAGAGTCGCAAAGATTCGCAAGAACTGATTCTTGTCTAGATACCTGCCTCTCGGTTGTGGCAAAAAATCCTGTGGCAAAAAATCCTTTGAAGCCGGTTTAGCTTCATGTTGGCTTCATGATGGCATCAATGTCATCATTCGTTGCAAAGGGCGCAATCTCTCGTGTTTTTGGTCGGCCCCAGCACCTTCTGTTGAACCTGGAATCTGGCGATATGTTATCTATCATTATTGGGGACTCCGGTGCGTTCTGCTAGATTGCTGACAGCTTCAATGCCCCCGCAAATTTGGTGATGACTAACGGGGGTCTTACAGCGTATTCAAGGGACCCAGAATCACTCGGGCTTCAGCTCGGGGTCGCGTAGATTGCTAATCTCAAGACCAATCGCGGGCTCATCTTCTCATTCACACGCTCCAAATCCCACATCAGTTTAAGTCACCTCGATACTGCTCCCAAAAGCACTCCACTAGACTTATTGCTCCCACCCACGACATCGAGGGTCTCTTGGAATGAAGAACGCAAATTATTGTCCAACCTTGCGTCCCAATCCTAGAGTCTAGTCTCCCCGAGCGTCGAAGCGCGGCTCAACGAAGCCCTCTTCTGCTTGGCGGCCGCTCCGTTTCTCCCGCGCCACTGCAGGGTTCATCATCCGAGAACCGGGTACATGGTCAAGAGACGTTCCTTTCCACGCAACCTAAAACGAGATCGCTGCTTACAAGCCCCGTCTCAGCGGGTGGCCGAATTCTCCTCGTTGCGCCTCATTCATTCCTCCCGTCAAATACCATGCCGACATTTGCCGTTTCCTCACCGGACCAGTATATAATTCTCACTGGATGGGCATCCCAAGCACCGACCACCAATGTCTTCCTCTGCTACAAAGGACCGTTGCACAGTTATTGGGCTCCATCCGGTGCCCGCGCATCTATCTACGAAAGAATTTGCAGCGCAGATCGAGGCGGTCGTGGACTCCCATCTGGCGCTCCCCGTTGCGCAAAAGCGCCTCGTCACTGATTATGAGCTGGTGTGCCATATGTTGTTACATTTTCCGTCGCGGATTCCGACTCAAGACGTGGCGAATCACAGTTCATTCCAAGCGATCGATTCGACAGCCACCTCGTGGGTCTGGGATTCCCGCAACCTCGTCCTGTGGTCATCGTAAAAGCGAAGTGTGAGGTGCATAAACCCCGCCGAAGACAATGACTTGAGCGCTGACATGTGTTCGTATGTCCAGACTGCGGAACATTGCGCGCAGGTGCGTTCCCGGCTTTCACGAGGGCATCACTCAGGACTCTGCGTTAGTTTTTCAGGGACGCGGATGTAATCCAATCAATTGGAGGGGAAACGTTCGCCGGTGCCCGCATCTTTTGCGGCGACGAATTTACCAAGATCGATAACAACGCGCATTCCACGGATGGATCTGGCAATTGGGTAGCCATATTCAAGTGCCCGCCCGGTGTATCTGCCACGCAGTGGACGAAAGAATGGATGGACGGTGCGGATGGTTTCGTCGCACTGCCTGCCATGCAGCGCAACATCGTGAAACACACAGTGGTGCGTTTTTAGCTGCACGAATATATTATCAAAGCTGAAATCCAAATCTCAGTGGGTGCAAAACGAGTCTGTAGCGGGCGATTTCCAGACATTGGGAATAGCTCCCCCGGAACCGATGATCTTTGTGCTGACTGAAGGCGTACGTCGTGATTGGTATCGTGGACGCCCTGCTGATCTATCTTATCCTGTTTACAGGATCTGGATCCCATGATCGAGGTATTTGCACTGTGATCACGTCGTCGCTGAGCTAAAGAAATTCCGTTAGGTTTTGACAGACAGCGGGGTCAAAACACATTTCGGCGGAAAGGACAAAACCGTCACAGGAGAGCTCTCCAACCGCTTCGCGGTGGATGTGATCAAGAAGGTTTAGGCAGTGTGGAATGTTCTGATCTGCGTTTGATGTATTCTGCGAACCGAGATTTCCTGAATCCTGAACGTTTTGCAAACACATTTTGCTTCAGATTCCTTGAATGTCAAGTTAAGAAAGACGACTCATCGGACAAAGAGAATGTATGCTGTTCATTGGTCGTCTGTTCTTCTCACTCTGCGTTATTGTGGTGCTCAATCCAGTCATTCGTGTCATACCTGGACGGGTGGTGTGTGTGTGCTCAGAATAAATAAAATAGGACCATGCAGCGCGGAATATCTGTCTCACTAAAAAATTTCCGCATGATTGTCGACCTAGTTGAACACTTCTTGGGGTTGATCCAACAGCTTCCGGTTGTCGCACTCTGCGCAAGGGAAGTTCGTTAATACAAATGGGCCCTCCAGGCATCTCTGGGGCTGTGCTGTCTTCCTAGTGAAGGGTATATTACTCACCGTCAGCATCCCTCCCAAAATAACTGGATACCGTAAGAAATTCATGCTGAAGACTCCGGCGGCAGTATGGCAGTATTTCCTGACAGTTTTCCCTTGGAACTACGGCGGGAATAGGGGCCACAACTCAATCAAGGATCGAATCCATGGAGTATGCCAGTGTCGTAAAGTCTGTGCAAAGAACTCCGCGAGTTCCCCGCTTCATGCAAATACCATCCAGTTTCCCTAAGTCCGCCATAACCTGGCTGACGCAGATGATCTTATCATTGGACCGACTTCCCCAGAAAAGTCAAATCTCAGGCACCGGCAATGAATATGATTCTCGTGAATAAATTTGACAATGAATGGATATGAGCGGAGCGCTCGCGGAATCGTCTTCACACACGAGTGCTGGTCAATTCCCAAAGCGACTGTCAGCAAGGAGTTTGCATACACAAACTGGGTCGACAAATGATCGCCACGCCGCCCGATTTTCCAAGTGGAGGAAGTCGATGTCTCGGCCAGACTAGCCCAGATTCCGAATGGCTGGGTGCGGCCCATTGGCGGCTCCTGAATACGAGGTTGCCGCCACGAGCGTCTTTCAATTCAATCCAAGCGATGAACTCGCATGGAAAATGTGAGATATTTTTAGAAAAGCTACAAACCGTTGCTTTCCGTCCGTTGTTCGCTACCAGGATGGTTCATTATAATGTAAACAATTTTCTTTCCCACCTGTAAGTCCCACGTAACCCCTGTAGTAAGTGGTGGAGAAGGGGGGTGTCTCCCCCTCTAACTAGAGCCTTTTATGGTGTTCTTCGAGCACGCGCTAATTCCGCCTAATTATTTAACAATAATAGCAATAGCTCGTAGATAATAGCAATAGCTCTGGGATATCATAGATAGCATTGATAAGACAAGCTGTTATCTATTCCCAGTTCTCATCAACACCCTGTCAAAATTACGAGCGCGCCGGCGCGATTTGATGGCGCGCCGTCGGTGCCATCACGCACCATCAATTTCCCATCACCGCGCCCGCCCTTGTGTCCCCTGGCCTCACAAGTACCCCAATAAATCTAGAAATAATATAGGTCATAGTTGAAGGTGTAAATTTATCCCATAACTACTTGAATTGATTGCTATTGATCTCCTAGTCTCACATTTGGCACAGTCGTAAAAAACCATGAATGTAAAGAGAGGGCATGCACTGCTGCGCAACAGGTGGATCTTGATTTCATATTTCATTGATCTTACATGGTTCAAACCGAATTTGCAGCCCAACATAGATGGCACTGAAGTGAGCCACACTTTGCGCCAGCAAGTGGGTGTCGGGCTTGGCGACCATCACGCGGGCGCGTTCTGGCGCGAGGCCTCGATCCAACTGCACAAGCATCTTGAGAGGGTCCGGGAAGTCCTTGGGGTAAGTTGGTTGGAGCGATTCGGTGAGGTATTGAGGAAGATAAATTGACCTTTGTGGGGCGGGATTTTGGGGGGGTGTCAGGCTTGGCGATGATTGCGCGAGCGTGTTCGGGGGGGAAGCTCGAATAAACAGCACAAGTGTCTTGAGGGGGTTCTGGAGGTCCTGCAGGTAAGTTGGTTGGAGTAATTCGGCAAAATATTGAGGAAGATATATTGACCTTTGGGAACTTTGGGTGGTTGTCGGGCTTGGTGACGATCGCGCGCACGCGTTCAGGGGCAAGGCCTCAAATAAATGGCATAGTCGTCTTGAGGAGGTCATGGAGGTCAGGTAGGTCACTTGGTTAAAGTGATTCGGAAAATTCAAGCAAGATAAATCAATATTTGCGGGGGCGGGACGTTCGGCGGACGTCGGCTAGGCAGCGATTGCGCGGGCGCGTTCGATGACGAAGACCCATTTTGTTGAGACAGAAGCCTTGAGAAGCTCCTGGAAATCTCGCAAGTCACTTGGATAACGCGATGCAGCGAGAATTCAAGAAAGATACCTCGATTTCTGCGGTGGGCGGGATTTTAGCGGGTGTCCGGCTTGCCAGTGATTGTGCGTGCGCATCCAGCTACCAAGCTCCGGGTCGATAGCATGGACGTCTTGAGGAGGTCATGGAGGTCATCTGGGGAACTTGTTTGAGGAGATTCAGCCAGGGTTTGAGGAAAATAAATCAATATTTGTGGGGAGCAGGACCTTCGGCGGGCATCGGGCTTGGCAGTGATTGCGCGAGCGCGTTCGGTGACGAAGCCGGATATTAATGCGACAGACGTCTTGAGAGGCTCTTGGAGGTCTCGCAAGTAACTTGAATAAAGCCATTCAGCGAACCTTCAAAGAAGATAACTTGATTTCTGTGAGGGGTGGGATTTTAGCGGGTGTCGCGCTTGGCAGTGATCGCTCTTGTGCGTTCGGTGACCAAGCCTCAGGTCGATAGCATAGCCGTCCCGAGGAGGTCAAGAAGGCCGTGTAGATCACTTGGTTGAAGCGACTCGCCGAGATTTCGAGCAAGATAAATCAATATTTGAAGGAGGCGGGACCTTCGGCGGGCATCGGTCTTGGCAGTGATTGCGCGGGCGCGTTCGGTGACAAAGCCCTATATTGATGCCACAGAAGTCTTTAGAGGCTCCTGGAGGTCATTTAGGTGATTTTATTGAAGCGATTCGGCGAGAATTTGAGCAAGATAAATCAATATTTGCGGGGGGCAGGATCTTGAGTGGGCATCGGGTTTGGCAGCGATCGCGCAGGTATCGGGATTTAGGGCGGGTTATCCAGAGGGCATATTCCGGGAAGAATTGCGTCCTCATCGTCGATGAATACGCCGGCAACGCAAAGCCCACGACGTGGTGGATAAGAGGAAGAGTCTAAGAGAAGCACCGATCACTACTATATATAGAAATCATACCTGAATCCCAAACCAAATGTCAGTTCGCGATTGAAACCTACGACAATTTAATTGTAGCACTTGCCTCCATGTTTCAAGGGCCCCAAGATTTTTACAAGAGCAAGAATACACCTGAAGCTATGCCTGAAAAAATAACAGTGTAGGGGATGCAGTGTGAAAATTTTAATAAAATGTCTCCTGACCAAAATTTCAAAGTTGCCTCAATATCACTCAAGATGCATATCCCAAATTTTGAGGTCAACCGGTTGAGTGGAAGTGGAAGAACTGGAGTCAGATATCAGTTCGCGATCTAAATCAGTTCGCGACTGAAACTGTCTTCCCACCATACGTCAGAGGCCCCGCGCTAGATTCCGATACCCAGAAGGACCAAGGCTTCCGAGAATCTCTCAAGAACTACCAGGAAAATCAAGTCTTTGCATTCTATTCTGCCTTGAATAAAACACACTGCCTCCTCACAGGAATACATTCCGGTTCCTCTGGTTGTACTGACATCTTTATTGGCAGCCTCTGAGCTGCCGTCGAAAACTCGGACTTCAAAACGCGGCGGACTCTCAACAAGTGATAGCTTCGCACTCTGATGGCATTGGTAGGACTTTTTCTTTCTTTCTTCCATGTACTAGGTTTTGTTGTAGCGAAAAGATAAGGATTGCTACGCTGACGCACGAGCTTTATAAGGCTTGGGACGCAAGGCCAGGCACTGCATTCAGGGCCCGGGTAGACCCGGCCTGCCGAGGTTGGCCGCCTATTGGCGAGGTCCGTGATACGCGGAGACAGAGTCTGCCGACACACGTGCGGCGCGATTTGGCGCCGTCTGGCACGGTGAGGTCGGCAGACCCTGCCGACCTCTTCGTCCAACCTCGACAGCCCTCAGCAATCTTTATTTCTACATTATTGCTGGTGTTCTGTGGTATAGGCCTTCATTTCAACGTGTGCCTTGGCAACAGCGATAATTCACCAAGTGTCAGATCTGTTATTAAAAGCTACATAATGTGATTGCGCCGTCGACCCTATAGCCTAGCGCTGTCGTGCCAAGGCTCAAGAGGGAACGGCCCTCGTCGTCTCCTTTGTCTCTGCCACATGTGGCGTGAGGTCGAGGGATCTACAGCAGGATCCACTGCACTGGTACGCTACCCAAGTTGAAGAGGCCGACTTGAGGCCGACTCGGAACCTCTGAGAAACGACGTCAGCAAGAGTTGATAGGCGATCAAACAGGGTAAAATATCGTGGCATTTGATATCACACGTACATGCCGCTGAGGAGCGTGGCGAACGCGGTTTGTTCGTCTTGGACCAATTCTGGATGTAGGCCCGGGTTGACCAACCTCCACAGAGTGTGCCGACCTTGGGTCTGCCGCGCTCTGGCTACCCGTGGTAGACAGACGTCTGCCTACCAACCCTCTGAATGCAGTGAGGTGCGCCCATATTTTTGTTTTGACTTCCCATTTGTTGCTGGCACTAAATCCGTGGTAAGCAGCTCGAGGCAGCGCGCTTCAAGGACACCCTGCTTCCCTACCCAACATGATCGCGGTAGCCGATCGCAAGGCATGATCCTCCAAGCTGTGTCTCCACTGACACCCTCAACCAAGGAATAATATGGTTGTGGATCCAGGCTGCATCCTGTCGCTCACGGACTATGTCGCGCCTCACAATCACATCATGCCCCTGTACCTGGGTGCGAAAGGTAGGTCCATCCGTCCGTCCCTCGCCCCATACCAGGCCTATTCACACGGAAAAACTGTCACATTGCGGGCAACGTCGCGACAAACCCCAGCAGGTTGAGGCTGCTGCGGTACGGCTCACTATACGGTTTCATCCTCGGCCTTGAGGTCGTACTTCCTCATGGTACCATCCTTGACCAACTGATGTCTTGACGAAAAGACAACACAGGTCCGTTGTGCAAAACCACTGAATTTAATTTGACTTTGGCAGGTTATGACCTCAAGCAGCTGTTCATCGGTGCAGACGGCACACTCGGTATTATAACCCCGGTTTCGATACTGACTCCGCCCTCGCCACAAGCGTCGAACAACATCATTCTCGCGCTGCTGCATTTTGACAGCATGCAGCCGCTATGTCGCACCGTCAAACGCCAGCTGTCAGAGATCATCTCCGCGTTCGAGTGTTCATTGACCGGACGGCGTACAATCTGGCAGTCAAGCACGGGCAGGGGCGCGCGCTCAATGAAGACGACGTCGAGGGCGCCGCGTGCTTTCTATACATAGATACCCGCAGCAGGCGACGCGAATACAATGTACACTCATGTTTTTTATGACTTAGCAAATTGATTTATATGGATTTTGTGACAAAATGTGAGATTGGGAATTAATGAGATCTTTGGTATTTGGTTCAAGTGCCTCTGCAGGGGGAGAAAACCTTCAACTATGTCCTATATTATTTCCAGATTTATTGGGGCACTTGTGAGGCCAGGGGACACAAGGGCGGGCGCGGTGATGGGAAATTGATGGTGCGCGATGGCACCGACGGCGCGCCATCAAATCGCGCCGGCGCGCTCGTAACTTTGACAGGGTGTTGATGAGAACAGGGAATAGATAACAGCTTGTCTTATCAATGCTATCTATGATATCCCAGAGCTATTGCTATTATCTACGAGCTATTGCTATTATTGTTAAATAATTAGGCGGAATTAGCGCGTGCTCGAAGGACACCATAAAAGGCTCTAGTTAGAGGGGGAGACACCCCCCTTCTCCACCACTTACTACAGGGGTTACGTGGGACTTACAGGTGTTCTTTCCCGTGAGACGACAATTAATGCTCGTAGCTCGTAAACCATTTCGAGATTCAGTGTAGCATTAACGTCATATTAGGTTTTGTATAAGCATCTGTTCTCCATTATGCTCGTTCTACACTCTCTCGTTTAAGCGAAATTGGGTGTCAAGCCGGAATATTGTCGGATCATGCACCGAATATTTGATGTAATCGTCGCCCTCTAATAGCCTCTTATAATCAACTGCGGCGTAGCTTCAACGACGCTGCAGTGAGCTTTCTTTTCGGAAATGTTTTCAACGGTGCCGCCCCCCCTCTACAAACAAACAAACAAGAAAATGAACTTGGTTACAAATGGACTCTCCTGTCGGACCTGGGCCAAATGGGTCCCCAGAGTTACGGTCCTTCGTGCATTGTGGAACCAGTGCTTTGGCGTAAAAAAGCCACGGCTTTCTCACCGCCGGGGGGAAGTCCGAAATTTGGTGACTCCGGGCGTGCCAAGGGCGCTCTCAACTGAATTGTCTTTGTCTCAGGGAGAGAGCCATTCAGCCCCTGATCATATTTGTCGCTTCCCCCACAGGGTAAACTCGTATTTCGCTAGCCCGCTCGTACCTTGCAACAATACATTACTTATTCAAGCTGAGGTGACGGCGGATTGACTAATGGCGTCGGAGGCGATGCGAAGATGATGGTATCATCATTCTCTGCCAGGTTCACATTCGGCTTCTGGTTCGATTCCTCGGTTGACCCTCTGTGTGCGGGCTGGACCTTGGTTGCCGTCTGGGGCTGCAGTTCAATGCCTGTTTCTAATTTCTCCATATGTCCCCGCCGCAGGCCTAAAACCGTTATAAATCGCCTCTACTCGATCCTGAAAGTCAGTTCACCTCCCCAGCTGAATCAACTACCACCATGTTCTTCAACAAGTCTCTCCTCGCTGTTATCTCTGCCGTCGCCTTCATCGGCAACACCGCCGCCCAGTTCACCGGCACTGGTGAGAGAGAGGCCTCACCTCTTCGTCGTATTGACCGCTGAACAACCCCCCCATAGCCAGCCTCGGGTTCGATGGCACGACTAACTGCGGCTGTCCAGCCAGGTGAGTGGACGGGTAGCATTATGCAGCATCCGAATAACGAATGCCACAGCAATGGCCCTTCCGCCATCTCCATCCCTGCCGCTGATGTCGGCGCCCACGTCTGCTGTGATGAGTCCATCACCGTGACCTGTACGTTTTCTCCCCGACACTATTCCGAAATATTGCTCATCTAAGATTTCTTCAGACAACGGCAAAAGCGTCTCTGGGGTCTTCAACGGGATTTTCACCGATGCTCCCGCCGGGACAGACGATATTCAGCTCAGCTCGTTCACCTTCGAACAAATCGAAGACGACTCGAGCGAGACCAGTCTCTCCCCTGTGACTTGGTCGTTCACCTAAGGGCCTCGACAGAAAGCAAAGGCGAAAGAATAGGCAGATACAAGGGCGAGATATTGTACCATTACCTGTCTGAAATGTGCTCGTCATCAATAAAGTTCCGTAAACTTCCACATCCAATCCTCAACCCCGAAGGGAGCACAGACAATAAAGGATCTTGGTTTGACTCTGAGAAATATTGCTGCTCGATCGGCAGCGTACGTTGAACCCAGGAGCGCGCCGTGGTTTACAATACCGTTCTTCCCGCCGGTGTGGGTCATTCTACGCGAACTTGACACTCCCCGTCGTGGAGGTAGAGCCTCACATCGGCCTCACACGGACATCGCCAGCCCAGAGACCTAGCAGGAAACACAGCCCGTAAATCATGGGGATGCGTAGCAGTCAAGGAACCAAAGATGCCTGGCAAGCCACTGAGGGAGACCCTTCTCCCACACCCAGGCTTTGTTGTCGGCGAATGGTGGGGTTACTAGCAACCACAACTCAGTTGGGTCGAAAGTCTTCGGTTTTAGAAAAACCGTCGGAACAAACATGCCGAGCGTATTCCAAGCCGAACACGAACACCGTTAGGTTCAAATAATTTTCATAGCGTCTGTCAAAAAAATAATCGCGTGCATCAGGAAAACCGTTGCCGAGCCATAGTTGGCCCTATTTTGCTATAGCATCATAGCATCCATAGTGATCCCTAGCATTGCCCTAGCACTCGACTAGTGCTGGCATACCTTGGCCTGCCACTATGCGAGCACTATGCACCACTGTTACAATTCTTAAATTGCCATCACCAGCTACAACTTGAACACTACTTGTGCCTCGTTGCCGACCCCTTCCGAGAACAGCAACATGTAGTACGACAACTTCTCGGACCGCACCAGCGAGACCGCTGACTTCTTAGGCTGGGACCGTGACACTATGCCAGCGCCTATGGACTCGTGCGACGTCACACCCACCCCCCAGCCCACGCGTGCGTCCGCCCCCGCGTCGGCGGTGGAGGTCTCGGGAGACGTGTTCCCCCCTTTCGCGGATACCACCCTGCCCACAGTCATCAAGGTCCGCGCCACCAAGACCACCAAGGTTAACAAAGGCAAGGTGAAGGCGACGAAGGCTGGTACGCTACTCAATATCTCCACAGCCGCCGCCGCTAACAATACCGGCGACAACGATGACCTCGCCGCCGACAATGAGCACGCGGTTGCCGCCTCGCTCGGCCACACAACCTCGCTGCACCACGCGATGTCGGGCGCCTCGTCCTCATGCCACCCGGCCGCTGGGCCCGGGTCCCCGCCCAAGCGCCTGCGCTCCAACACGGCGGGCGACGCTGCCCTCCCCCCCTTCACCACCGTAGCAGCCACGACTGCGCCGACCACCACCGTCGCCGATACCACTCCACCCGCTGAGATCACCGCGCCCACGCTTGCGGGTGCTCGTGTCGCCGCCCTCGCTGCCGCCCCAGCTGCTGCCCCTATCGCTGCCCCCGTCGCCGCCCCTGCTGTCGCCCTCACACAAGCTGCCGCCCCTGCCATTGCTGTGGTGGCCGCGCCCGCAGCTGCTGTAAACACCACCGTGGCGGCGGTGGCTGCACCCACTGCGGCTGTGGCCGTGCCCGCGGCCACCGCTGTACCCAATGCTGCCGCGCCTGCCCTGCCTCCAATGTGGCTGACGGTGGACAACCTCCCCCCTCGCAGTTCGTACGGCCCCGACCCCGGCTGGCGGTTTCCCCGCCATCGTGTACTCGCCAGAGGAGCTGCTCCACGGCGTACCCGCAGATATATAGACGGACATTTTCTTGGCGCCGTAGGTAGGTGGGCAGTTGCTGGTGTGCTGGTGTGGTCATGCGTCACGGGAGCTGGTACATGTCGTATATTCATTAATCAATCACATTGTCTCCTGCTAGTAGTGAGGACGGAAATGAGAGAGCAGCCTGAGCAGGCAGCAGGCAGCGGTGGGTAGCGCGCGCAGGTTTACTACGCGCCAGGCACCTAGAGCTCACCTAGTAAGTGTGGGTGCCGCCCTAGCGCTCGTCTAGTGCTCGCCTAGTGTCGCCTAGCGTCGTCTAGTGTCGCCTATCGTCGCTTGTTGCTAGCCTAGCACTGTTATAGGGGGGTAGTAGCTAGGGAAGCTATGTATTGCTATAATAACTAGGTGAGTGCTGGGAAGCACTATCAAGTGGGAGTCGGTTTTCCTGATGTGGGGGTTTTGAGCATGCTAATGCCTGGGATATCCTCGAAAGGTTTCCGGCAGCGTATGCCACATTTAAGACGACCACCGCTTGTAAGCAAGCTCGTTAATAGCCCCAGTGTAGTGCTTGCTTCGCAACTTTACACAGTGCATCTTCTTCCTCTTTATAAAATCGCGCCTGTCTGAAGCCTTTACGTAAAGTCCGCTCTGGGCAAATTTGTTCCCACATCTGCACAAAAGTCATTTAATCAATTTCACAGCTGGGGTGCAGTATGAGACTACCATCAAGCTCCAATGCTTCTGAAATATGGGGCCTTTTCATGTCAGAGCTGGTGCAGTTGAGTTTTAGATGATTGGTTGGTGGTTCGGCTCGAATGTCGGCGATCATTCGGCACCACCTCCCGCCATGCCAAATCCCGCAATCACTTCTCTGTCAATTTAACATGGGTCATGCGTCCAACTCACACAGCTTCTTTCGTTCGCCGCGCCCAAGGAAGCGCGTCATAGTATCCGGTGGGCCGCAAAGCGGCCCGCCGCGCTCTTGTTGTTTCCTAAATATCCATGCATGAGATGAAGCCAAGCCATTCAAGGTCATATTTTGCGGTTCATAATTACGATCAAATCGACAGGAGGTGTGATGCCTGGCCCAATTTACCTATTCGACATTTCGACACCGGCCAAAATTGTGCGTGACACCCCCAAAATTTTCAACAATTGGACAGGAAAACCCACCAATGCCAAAACAATGATTCAGATGAAAAGGTGTTGCCCAGCACTGGTGGAGTGGGCTACTCCGAATTGCTAGGAGGTCCCTCGAGACTAGCTGGGCAAAGCTATCGATAAGGTGCTGGCTAAGGACAGGTGATCATCTAAGCTATGGAAGGCGTTACCAAACACGGCCAACGAGCGTGGCGGGGGCGCAGAGCCCACTGCCACACTGGAGATACAGAACCAAACGAAAGACCGAGTGTAGTGGTGGCAAGGTCCGGTTCAGAAATTGGTTCGAACCTGAACCAAACCTGAACTGGATGCGCATTCAGCATTCAGGTTCAGGCATTTACTGAACCTGAACGCGAGGTTCAGTTCGGCGTTCAGGGAGGAGCTGGCGTGTTGGAACACCAAACACAAAATTGAACCGGAAGGAGTCATTTCTATGACTTCAACTCCAAATTTGAGTCATTTTCGGTGTGGAAGTGTGGTCCATACAATGAATACTCAACTGATGAATTCCTTTTTTCTCCTTAAACTACAATGGGGATCGTAGCAGAGGGGGATGTACCAATCTGCACTCTTGTGCTACGGCTGCAGAGAAGAGATTAAATGAAATCCCCCCTAAATGGGACCCCCGGAGACTGCACAATACTGCTGCCCCTCTTCCTCATACCAATGAACCCGAAGGCATCTTTATCTTCAAGGACTCAGAACCCATCGCCAGCCTCACTGAAGGCTTTCGGGTCTTCCCAAAGCCTGGCAAAGATATGGTGGCTCCCTGCCCAGCAGATCCGTGTGGTCGTGGAGAACCCACCAATAATCCCGGGAAGGGTTTACATAGATGTCGCTTGCCGCAGACCCGGGGATGCAGATGCCAAGGCAGGTTTTGGGGTCTTCTTCAGCCCCACAAATCCACAGAACACAGGTATGAGGGTTCCCACGGACCTTGAACAAAGTCTCACAAGCGCAGTGATACTAGGCACAACATGGGTGCTTCGTAACTCACCATTTAACACCCCCCTGCACATCCTAAGTGGCCGGGACACCATGGGTAAAATCATGAAGAGTATTCATGCTTAGGAAGACTGAGGATGGGTCGGAGTGATCAATAGGGAGGCACCGTTCTCCCTCATATCTGAACTCCGCCTCAGAACGGCTCA
Organism: Mycena galopus ATCC 62051; assembly: GCA_014925785.1. Lineage (NCBI taxonomy): Eukaryota > Fungi > Basidiomycota > Agaricomycetes > Agaricales > Mycenaceae > Mycena > Mycena galopus. Next base: position 102,413 of record WIQG01000412.1, read on the forward strand.
GACAACCTTCTCACTTGCTAAGAGCAATGTAGAAAAGGCAAACTGCGACAGTGCCACCAGTATAGCAGGTAACAGTCCAGAGGCCCAAGAAGACAACCACTTTACCCTTACACCCCACCCAGACACTGCTCTGAGAGGGATTAAACTATCTACCCTCACTCAAGCCACTGCCTACAAAGCCATCAAAGCCCTACATGGCACAGCAACAAGGAAGGTGACAGAAGAACACATTGGAATCATCCAAGCAGCGATTCAGCAGCTCTACGGGAGATCTACGACCCCAGCGAGGATCTGGAAGTCAACACAACATAAAGATATCACACGGCAGATATACAGCTTCCTCTGGAGATGTCTCCACGGGTCTCTCCGCATTGGCAAATACTGGAGACACATCCCCGGCTTTGAGGAATGAGAGCTCTGCCCCATGTGCCAGACCATCGAAACTCTCAAACACATTTTGCTCCAGTGCACATGCTCAGGCCAGTCAGAAATCTGGAGCTTGGCAGAGAAACTCTGGACCAAAAAAGGCCACATTTGGCAAGCCCCATCTTTAGGTGCCATTCTGGGCTCTGGCCCGGCATCCTTCACAGTAGAGGGACAGAGCTCACCGACAGACAGTAGACTGTACAAGATCCTGATCACTGAGTCTACCCACCTGATATGGAAACTCCGCTGCGAGTTTGTGGTCGGACGTGAGGGCACTGAACCCGCATCAGTCCGTGAGGTCCACAACAGGTGGCTCTCCACCATAAATGAGAGACTTGAAGTCAACAGCAACCTGACCAACACTCTCAGATATGGAAAGCAATATTCTATTGCTCCCTCAGTGGTGCTAGACACCTGGAGGGGTGTTCTCAAAGATGAAGATAAACTGCCAGATGACTGGCTAAGAGAACCTGAGGTTTTAGTGGGTATAGCTGCTGATAGGTCGAGAAGACTAGCGTCCCCACTCGCTGGGCGATGCGGCCGGAATAGATGAAGGCAGGAGCGAGCCCCACACAATAGCTTAGGCTAGTGCGTAAGGCATTTCCTCAGGGGTGGAAACACTCTTTTGGAGGTCCACTGCCTCGGGCTGGGAGGCCAACCTTGTTGGTTGTCCCCTTCCCTCTTGTACCACCAAATAAAAATAACAATAAACTACAACGGGGTCAAGCGTCGAGGTTTCTGGCTTGATAGTCGTGACACATCATTATCTGTCACGCCGGTCATAACACAAACTCATACCATTTCGACGTTACTGGCTCCTGAACTCGCTCGGGACATCATTCACAGCACTCCTACTCTTCTTATGATTAATTTACACCTCTAAATATTTTTTCTTGGCTGAAATTAGCTCACTTCTTCATTAGGAGGATTTCCGGTTCGAACACGTTCGAACGCCGAACCGAACATGAAAGCGCGTTCAGGTTCAAGGTTGGGGAGTTGCCTGAACCGAACACCTGGTTCAGGTTCAGCGCTCAAGGTAAAAGGCCCTGAACCTGAACCGAACCGAACCTTGCCAGCACTAAGGTCCGAGTGGCTACCAGCGAGGTGGGAAACAATGCAGCATCGCCGTGCCATCCACTTTCAAGTTGGTAGAAGTATCATTTTGAACTCTTTGGGCACGAAAAAAAAAAATCATACCAACTTTTGTAACTCGCGTTGGGGTTCATTTTACAGCTAGAATTTGTGTTCTGAGCACTTTTCATTCTTTTTCTCCTAACAATAGAAGTAGAGGACAAGTTCGCGCTGTTTGGCACAGACCAGTGCACTGGAGAGAGCTGGCCCAGTGGCTGGGTGTGGGCAAGCCTTTTACTGTAGTATTTCATTCAATTCTCCAGCGCTGTGACCTGTGACAGAAAAATTCGAACTTTAGATTTCGAAAATGGCTCAAGACAAGCGTGACACCTGAAAAAATTCGTAAATCAACCAAAAGGTTAAGCTGTTGCCCTGTGCCCAGAAATTCTAGCCAAAAAAAGGGAGAATCAATCAAATGACCTCTCATTTTTGGTGCCCTCACTAGGATGAGGTGTCTTCTCCACATTCTGAACATCCCGAAAGCGGGGGAAGAATTTTTGGCTCCCTTCCGCTGGCTAATGCGCTGTAAACTAGTCAAATTACGGCTGCCATGAGCCTCAAAGGCAAAAAATCCCATTTTTTTCACCAATTTTGTGACCCGTTTGGGACATTCGAAGATGCCCTCGGTGACCCGTGACATGTACGAAATTATTCGTAAATTTTGGGCCCTGTGGCGCTTGACATACGAATTGAATGAGATAGTACAGTATTTCGGTCTCAGTCTATGCTTACCATTTGCGAATGCGTGCCTCCGGATATTTGAAAGGGCTGGGTTTGCAAACCATGCCAAAATTCCAAAAAACGAAGATAGAACATACTTACCTTGGTACCTACGCTCAGTTGTTGCAATTGTTTTTTCTTATTTGTCGAGGACAACTGGCTGTCAAAAAAATTCTGAAGGCCTGGGACGTGAGAATATCAATCCATTCAGCAGTTGGCAAGTATTTTATGCACCACCTGTGGCACAATAGGGCTCTGAATAGTCGGATTGCGCGCTGCCGATGTTGTGCCGATGCGCCAGAATATTTGATGACTTCCCAAAATGGGAATTTCCTTTTCTCCCCATTTCTCTGAAAAAAAAATCGAGGTGTAGTGCGAATTTCGGGGATCGGTTCCCCCTTGCCGCCATTTCTCCACCAATTCTGGCTAGCCTCGCATCCCCTTCCGCTGATAGCGGAGTTTAAAGGCGTAATATCGGGGTCAACTGACCAGCGGAGTTTGAAATGGCTTCGGACAGACAGAGAATCATCATTTTATAAAGAGGGTGGCTGAACGCCGAATCAGGTACCTATTAGATACTTGCTGCTTGCTATAGTCTGGGAGAATAGAAAAGCTCCAAAAGAGGAATCCGAGCTCATACACTAACTCATTGAAAAATTTGTCTCAGAGCATTTCTGAGAATAAAACTGTGTTTCCTTTCGTTTTATGCAATCCTGTAATTTGGTTACATCACCCCTTCGCGTCGTGCAAGTGGTGCGCGCTCTCTGACTTTTTCCCATGGCATTTCGCTGATGGTCATTTAAATAGTCTTCCCTGCAACAGCAAGGGGCGCGTCTTTCCAAGTCTTTTAACACGATACAACCCTTGCGTGGCAACCAATTTTATTTACTGCTGGAATACTAACTTGCAATCCAACATTTTCATATGTCATTTGTTCGTGGTTGGCGGGTTCGTATCGTAATATAGATGATTTCCACGTTTCCTTGCTCTATGCCCAGATATTCGGTGTCTGAATATGCCCACCAGGGGGCCTCGTGACCACTTACCACCATCATCTCGGTGAGGGAAAAGTGGAAGCGGGCTCCCCCCGTCGCAGTCGTCGACGCAGGCAGCCATCTGCGCCTGCCCGCCATCCAAGCGGGGCCTCCCTTTGGGGAGAAGGGCCTATAGGGCCAATACGGACGTGATCCACACCGCATGAATCAAAAAGTGCAAAATCGAGTACGAATCTATATATACATTGTACTCTTGCCCACCAGCGTCTCACCTCCGTCTCCGATGCACCTGCCCAACGTCGGCTGCCCATGACCCTCGACACCGACACAGGCCCAAGCGCGCAGAGAAACACGATGCCCCAAAAACTAGCCGAGGGCATACGTGGCCCCCTAGCTCCTTCGAGAAGGGAAGCACCTACGCACCACTTTTTTCTCTTACCACCCGAGAAAAGGGCCCACCCAAAGTACGTGCTGCACACGCAGCTCAAACGAAACAGCTGACCATAGACCAGCCACCCTGGACACTGATCCACAACCCTCCACCGCGCCGCCCGGTACCCCGCCCCAAAAATCGGCCAAAAAACACCATAAAGACTCTCAGCCCCGGGACACCACCCACAGCGAACGCCCGTCGCCGTCGCACAGGTACGCAGGGAAAAGCTCCCGCTCAGGCTACGCCCACCCGCCCGCGGACGCCCCCCAGCGTGCCCGCCACCGCCGGAACGCATCCCCTACGCCGTTACGGCTGCAGACGACTTCGCCCCGAAACGACTACCCTTTTAACGCTGACGACTACTCCCCGTTAGAGGACGACCACCCCTTCTTTGACCCCAACCCCACCCCCGCCGCCGCATCGAGCCTCCAAGTCTCTGCGCCCCCCCTAGCAGGCTCCGCACCCAGCCCCTCTGCGAAGGCACCTGCGTCGAGCCCACCACCACACTCACCGGCCGCAGGAAACCCACCGCTGCCCTTAGCCCACACCGTCCACGGACTGCCCCTGACACCGACCCTCACTGCACAACCACACACTGAAGACGTCGAGATGGACGACGTCGACCCCCCTGCAGCCTTCACGGCGCCCACCCGAGTACGGTGGCTAGCCACCATGGCGACTTGCCGGGACGAGAATCCCCACCGCCAACGCGTCATCGACGATGAGCAGGCGACGACACAACACTCGGACTACCAGGCCGTCCACACGGGCTGGACCGACCCCATCCTCCCTAACCATGTCGTCCTCGACAACGTCGAGGAACCCATCCAAAAGGCCGCCCGCGAGACCCCCGGAAACCTGCTGGCCATCGTCCCCTTCTGCAACGGCGTCGTGCTCACTACTAAGTACAAAAACCTACGTGCCGACATCCTAAAAGTAATAGAACTGGTCGTTGGCAAGGGCAAGGTCACCCTGATCCAACCCCAGCCCAAGACCGCCACCAAGGACGCCCGACGCGGAACGGGGAAGCCTGACAAGTTCACCCCCCCCATCGCGCTCTTCGCCCGCTGCTCCGACGCTGAGGTGCGCGCGAAGCTCACCGGCGGCGCGACCTTCAGCCGAGATCACGGCCTCGCTTTCCACGCCACCGCCCTAGATGCCTACTGCCTCTCCTGGGCCATCGGCTTCTTCAAGACAGACATCTCTGACCCACCGGAAGTGACCGCGAGACGCCTGACCTATGCTGTCTACTACGCGCTCCAGAACCCGGGCGAGGTCAGAGACGCGCCCAAGGTCCTTGCCCTACTCGACCGTGCCACGCAGGGCACCAGCTCAGCCCCCCGAGACCGCCGCATACTCGACTGGGCGCACACGCTTGATGCTCGCTTCATCCCACACGCGGAGAACCCCGTCTTTGTGCTGATGGCGAAGCCTTGCACCAAGGATCCCAAGCTCTGGGACGACCTCCGAGCTGCAATACGGAAAATCACGTTCACCGACGACCTCGAGGCTTTTATTCCCCATGCGAACGCCCCGTCCGGCCATAACATATGTGCCAACTGCAAACTTGACTGCCACCCAAAGTACAGCTGCACGTTCACAGTACGTGACCCCGCCTGGTGGGGCCCAGTCGACCTTACCCACGCGATTCGATTCATCAAGGGAGCTGACGCCGACGATGATGACGACTCTGAAGGGGACCGCCGCGGCGCGCCTCGCGCGCGCACTACCCGAGGCCGAACGGACAACCGCTCGGGTGGACGCAACCGCGGACGGTAGCAGTTGCTACGTTATACCGCTCGTATATCCTGTATCTAGAAAAATGGATAGATTTACCCCAACTCCAGGGAAGTGCCTGAAGAAAGAATACCTGAGTCTGGGCTTAGAAGGAGACGTACCCTAATTAAAGAAAGGTACGCAGCCCGACCCTGACCAGCGACTGCCACATGGCACCGGTGGGACACGGGGAAGGGTACGCGTGGTGAACACGGGGGTAGGCTCAGCTAGTGCGCTCGCACTAGCTGAGCTTACCCCCGTGAACGCTGCGCCACAACGGCGGAGTTCTACGAGAACTGGGGTCCGCCGGCCAGAGATCCTGGTAAGTGCTGCTCCCGGACGAGGCTCCCCCAAGAGGCGCCTCGCGAGGGGACACACAACCCCACCTGGGGGCCGACGACTCTTGCAAGGTTGTCGGCCACTCCCCATCCAACCAGCAACAACAACAAACTACGACGGGAACCATGTTCCACACCTACGGTACGGGATGGTACCAACTGACGGGTTAACTACAGGCAACGGGACAGGCAGCTGGGGCACCGTAGGCGGCGAGAGCTCCGCCACCGGCGCTCGCCTAACCGATGACAGTGCCTTCAGTCGAGGGGAAATGGCCGACGCTCACCCTTCGGGACGAGCTGACGCAACTCCTGGAACAATCCACTTCCAGGGGGCACTAATCCAAGTGCTAGTGCGCATCCAACGCACGTGTCGAATCCAAGACACCCAACCCGTCTATCAAATGACGGGGATCCCGCATCTAGGGACCAGCACATCCAAGCTGAAGGGGGCAATCGAGCCCCGATGTTTGGTCACGAACCACCCGGTGAGGAAGAACCTCCGAGAGCACCGACGCCTCTCAGACCACAGTCACCTCCCGGATGGGAACCACTGACACCGCTGGGCTGGGATCCTCCCAGGGCACCAACGCCCCCGATGATGACCCCCCCAGAATACCAACACCACCCTTTGAGGAAGACGAGGATGAGCTACCGTTTGCCAATGTACCTGACAGACCACCAACCCCACTAGATCTTGGACGACGATTCCCGGGTCCGCCTGGCCGACGTAGTGCAGGAGGCAGACGGAAGCGAACAAAAGCCTCGGTCTTGGTATCCTGCTTAAATATTAGGGGAATCGGCAATCCCAACCCATGGCATCCAAAGCACAAATGGTACCATGTTAACCAGCTATCAAAAGAAAATAAAACTGGACTGCTAGTAGTCACCGAAAGTCATTTAAGTGCAATCCGACATGCAAACATCCAAAACCTCTTTGGGAGGAGGCTTGAAGTAATATTCTCGGAAGACCCCATCACCCCAAATGCAAAGGGAGTCGCGTTTGTGATAAACAAAGACCTGCTGAGCACAGATAATATACGCACATGGGACATAATTCCAGGACGGGCAATGATGATGAAATCGAGACACATAGGAATGAGAAGATGGTCGTGCTAGGAGTATACGCACCTAACCACCCAAGAGATAACGCAGACTTCTGGAGGACTTGAGAGAATTCTTCGAGAACAACCAAGTACCCAAGCCCGACATGATGGCAGGCGACATGAATGTGGTTGAAGAAGCGATTGACCGGCTCCCGGCCCACATTGACGCAGAAAACCCAACAGTGGAATTGGACAAGCTTCTGACAAGCCTACGCCTTGTAGATGGCTGGCGAAAAACATACCCGACTACCAAAGCGTACACATTCATCCAACACCGCAACGCTGTGGGAGGCTCACAATCCCGCATTGACCGCATATATATTCGCCGAGATAAATATATGCAAGCCTATGACTGGAACATAAGCACCGTTGGAATCTCAACAGACCACCGAATGGTATCTGTCCGGGTAACGCAGGAAGGAGCGCCCACTACCGGGCCGGGCAGATGGGTCTGGCCTACCTTCATATCCAGTGACAAGGAACTTGCAGCCTTTATACACAAGAGGGGCACAGAGGCATATGCAGCGGCGAAACGAGCTGCAGACTGGCCGCAACGCGACCCGGAAACAAATGTCCAAACAATGTGGGCGAAGTTCCAGTCTGACATCAGAGAAGAAGCTCGGGCACGCTCGAAAATCCTAGTCCCAAAAGCGCAAAAGGAAATAGCATGCCTGGAAGAAGACCTACACGCCATCCTAAACAACCCAGAACTGACCGAAGATGAGGTCGTCCTCATGGCAGCGCTCCTCACACAGAGACTGGCTAAGGTACATGCCGCAAAGCATGACAAAGCAGAATCACAGGGAAGATAAAGAACCGCCTAGAAGGTGAGATAATTGGCCCATACTGGTCAGCAGTCAACAGCTCCAAGAAGCCGAGGGAAGTATTAAGGCGACTGCTCAAACCAGGGCATGACCCCCTTGCCAACACCATGGCTAAGTACGAGACAGACTCGAAGAACATGGCCACAATAGCGCGGGACTACCACAATAGAATCCAGAAGGAGAGGAGAGACACTGCACCAAACATTCGGGACCCAACAATTGAAGTGGTACTGCAGAAAGTAGTCCGAACAACCACACCGGAACAGAAGGAGTCACTTCAGAGGCAGCTGACACGAGAAGATGTGGCGCTTGCGCTAAAATTATCTGCAAACAACAAAGCCCAGGGCTGAATGGTATACCATATGAGGTGTGGCGTGTACTGGACTCTCGATTCCGTACACACACCTCCCAAAATAAACCAGCATTTGATATTGTTGGGTTCCTCCACCTCCTGTACAACGATATTGAATCATATGGAGTCATGCCCGGTACCGGGTTCTCGAAGAGCTGGATAGCGCCATATACAAGAAGAATAACCCTGCAGAAATTGCCAACTATAGGCCAATATCACTGCTAAACACTGACTATAAAATCTTTACCAAGGCCTTGACCATAAAACTGGCGAGAATAGCACCAGACCTAATCCACCCGGCACAGGCAGGGTTCGTCCCGGGTCGACACATCTACGATCAAATCTGGCTCACCAAAAGAATAATTGAGCTGGCTGAAGCCACAGAACAGGATGGAATAATTGTGGCACTTGATCAAGAAAAAGCTTACGATAAGATTGAGCATGATTACCTGTGGCTAGCCCTCGAGAAGTTTGGAATCCTACAGAGTTTATAAACACTGTGAAGCATTATATAGTGACGCATATACATCTGTGATTGTAAATGGTATGATGAGCGAGCGCCCGTTCAAAGTAACACGCGGCGTCCGACAAGGCGACCCCTTATCATGCTTGCTCTTCGACCTCGCAATAGAACCACTTGCTGAAGCACTCCGACAATCCGGCCTGAAAGGCTTCAAACTCAAGGAAGTCAATAACAGGGTGGTAGCAACCCTCTTTGCAGATGACACGCTTGTCTACCTGTCTTCCCGCGATGACTTCCAATCACTACTCAATATTTTAGATGAGTGGTGCATCGCATCAGGAGCAAAATTCAATATTGAAAAAACAGAGATAATACCAATAGGCTCACTTGCGCACCGAGTCCGCGTCCGAACAACACGAACAGTCAACGGAGTCGACGGCACATTAATCCCTCAGCATATTAAAATAGCCCAAGAGGGCGAACCAGTCCGAACCCTCGGAGCATGGTCGGGAACAAGGTAGACCAAGTTTCAACCTGGCAAAAACAATTGATAAGATTGATGATGCACTTGAGCGGTGGGAGAAAGGGCACCCCACCATGGAAGGCGGCGACTCATAATTATGATGGTTGTAGGCGGCATGAACAGTACCTGCCAAAGTCCAAGGAATGCCTCCGGAAGTCGAGAAGAAACGGAGCGCCGCATACGGTCCTTCCTATGGAATGACAAGAGCCTGATCTTAATTAACAAGGAAACAGTATACGCACCTGTAGATATGGAGGACGAAACCTCCTCGATATAGTTGCTCGCAATGAGGCAATCACCGCACATGGCTGAAGTCATACCTTGACCTTGGCCCATCACGCCCACTCTGGGATTCGCTGCTGATGAGCTGATTGCACTTGGTATACAGTCAAGCTCAGAAACAGTTGTGGAAAAAAACCTACGACCTGTGTTTTCCTTCAAGCCTGGGAAACAGGCCGCACCCTGAAACCGAAAGACCTTATAAACATGGTCAAGTGCTCGCGCCCGAGGTGTTCAAATGGACGGCCTTGCTTTCTCCCGAGAGATTATGCGTGACATGGTAATTTGGTACCATATTAAGAGCACGCGGGCCGACGACTCTTCATAATGGAAGAGAAGTACGATGCCTCAAAACGCACCACAAAATAAGACTGTCCGCGAGGACTGAGGTACTCGCCGAAAGCCAGAGAACCCACGTCATAATCCGCGGTCAAATTGTGCATGTTCTGAATGCAGGACAACCAGACTCGACTGCCCACAATGCCAAAACCCCCACAAATGCTACCTTAAAGCTCGCCAGCTCCTTAACTCGCTGGAACCCAAATGGAATCCACTCAAACCCCAACCAGAAGACTACGAGAATATACCTGCAGAACCCATGATGCTCGAGGACAACGAGGAGGTCTTTGACCGAGAACCACTGTCAAGGGAACTTAGGAGACACCTTCAGAATATTCACAAACGGCATGAAAGGAGGCACAACTGCCCCAGAAACTAGGATCGAGCCTGAAGCAGATGAAGAAGACATCGTGGTATATACTGATGGATCAGCGACAAATAACGGGAGAGCTGATGCACGTGCAGGCTTCGGCTGTACTACGCCCCGGATGACCAGAGGAACCGTGCCATGAGAGTGCCCGAAGAGCTAAATCAGTCAATAACGTGGCTGAAATCCTAGCTGTGAAGGAGGCAATAGAATCCAACCCCCAAGATGTTACTCTCCGGGTGAAGAGCGACTCCAAGCTGATGTTGATGGCCTGACGACAAACCTACAGAGGTGGGAAGATGAGGCTTCCAGAAGACGGAAAATGGACACCTGATACAGGTCACGGTGGCACGACTCCGAGAGCGCAAAGCACCTACAACGTTTCAGTTAATCAAAGGGCATTCAGGAGTGGAAGCAATGAAAGGGCCGACCGCCTAGCAGATGAAGGGAACAAATGGATATTGCACCAATTGTCGACCTCCACATTCCCCGAGCATGCTCATCCTGGAGTCAAACTCCGATTATCAGCAATCACTAGCATATAAATCATCCGTGCGCAAGCGATGGAAACATACACATACCAAGAGCGCTAGATAGACGCGCTACAATCAGGACATGATCTCTGCCAAATGCAGCAGCAGCGATGACGATGTCCGCGCCGGCACAGATCTGGAAGTCTACCCGACACAAAGACATCTCCAGAAGTATCCGATACTTCCTGTGGATGTCATACCACGAGGGATACGCCGTTGTGAGCACTGGCAGCACCTCCCCGGATACGAAGACGGGGAATTTGCAAAAAATGCGACCTACCCGAGATATGACACACATTCTAACACGGTGTGACGAAAATGGTCAGCGAACAATATGGGAGCTGTGTCTGAGCTCTGGAAACTCAGAACAGGCACAGGGATGAACCACCACTCATGGGAATTATGGCCTGCGCCTCACGAAAAAAGGAACCTCCCTGGTAAAACAGACGCGGCCAACGGTCTACATCGAATGTCATCTCGAATCTGCCCACCTTATTTGGCGCCTACGCAATGAACGAGTCCTCAATGGAAAGACCCTGCAACGATAAGCGAGATACGTAACCGCTGGGTGCACGCTCTGAATATGAGGATCGGAATAGATTGTTTAATGACGAACAAAGCGAAGTATGGCGTGAAAGCACTAAAGAAATCGCTCGTGCTCAAGACGTGACCGAATCCTCCGGACGAAGACAGACTCCAGCGATTGGACTAGGGAGCCAGGTTTAGTGGGTATTGGTGATGAATGGTGATGATGGGCGGCCTGCGCAGCCTGAACCTGGAGACCGGAGCCCCACACAGGCGTCCTCCGTGGCGTATCGTGCATAATTTCGCATTTCCTGGTGGCTGTCGCGGGGTTGAAAGAACGTGTCCCGCCAATCTAACAATGGTATGGTAATAGAGGGGCACCTGGTCGCATGTCGAGTGATCCGCCGCGTGACGGAAGAGTATAGTTAGTACTATCCCAAATGCATCTTGTTCACATATGAATATGCCACCAAATTCTCGCCCATTTGTTCCGCCTGGTGAGAGGCTCTAATATTTCGTTCATTGTGGTGGGTTAGAGTGTTAGAGAACCTTTGAGGGCCTTCTCCGCTCTCAGATTCTGTCCACCTGAAAAAGGTCCAATCTGCCGGAGCGAAGCGAAGCTATCTGTGATGCTAGAAACGTTTGACGTGAGAAATAGTAGCACGAAAAATCGGAGTGCCGCCTGCGGCAAGGGGCGGCACTGCGGCACTTGGATCACGCAATCCGCCACCGCTTGTGTATATTTAAAAAACCCTTTGAACTCAATGGGACGTTCTGATAGAAACTCTGCACTTCCATGACCCCAGCCCACGGTCGCGGCGGATTCTCTGTTCTCACAACTACAACGACGCGTAACTATTTTTGAGGACGGTTGTGACAAAATTGAACCATTAATGACCAGAGAACAGGGGCATTCACCCGATCGATGCTCGGCACAGCTGAAATGCACACCAGGAAACTCCGTGTCCCTTTTTTGGGACCTCCGCAGCAATAAATCCTCCCTTCCTTTCTTTCCTTGGCCGTCGGGATATCGGCCGCGTATCACGAGCAGACCATATCGATGCAGGCAAGAATAGTACAAGTTCGATTTCCAGGTACAGTTTCGGCGATGTTGACAGCGCAGGAAAGACGGAATTAGTGATGATACGCACTTCATTCACCAACCCAGATTAGTAAAAATTGGGTGTGACCTTGGGAGAAAGGATATACCTTCCAGCCTACCTTGGGCAAAGCAGCGGACGCGCTGAATTCAGCGAAATCACCTCACCGGACAAGTTATTTGCATCAGGGGTTCACCAGGGTCACTCCCAAAATACTTCCAACGCTGACGGCTACCGCCACAATGTGAATGATATGCGAAGGGGATCTTGTCGTTGGTTCCTGAGCTTCAATGAGGTACGGTCTTTATCCTTGTAAGGTGATATTGTTCCTTGTTCATCGTCTATGTTTACTGTTCCATGTCTTCCTCTTGCTAAAAATCACCTATCCGTGCGTCTGTCGGTTCGAAGCCTGTTTAAGCTCCGAGTTCGCCATCTCCGCTGTCGGATCGACTTGCTGAGACCTAGGGTAAACTCAACTCATTTATTCAATTGTGTCTCAACCTTATTGTTACACCAAGTCATTAACTCTCTGAAAAGCAAATCTCATTTCAACGTCAACCTTGTGGCAATTAAGCGGTTCTGTTACGGCTGAGTATATTCTTTGAAGCTTGATATTCATACACCCAACAGTTTAGGATTAAAGGTTTCCCAAAAAGATGGCGAATTTCCCGTTCTACTTCGTTCACCCCAATGGGAACTCGCTGATTGCGTCCGCTTTCAACATCCTCAGGTCCGCACCCGTGCAATGAAAGAAGAGAGTGGGAGCAGAACGACGAGCTTGCAAATAGCAGCCGCAAGCCCATGTGGAACACACACCATATTCTTGCCGAGACAGCCGGGTCATCATGTGTCGACAGCAGAAGCATGGATTTAATCACTCTCTCTATGGTATTAATTTACGCGTGTCAGTCCGAAGCCTTTCAAACGCCGCTCAACCTATCTATGTTCGCAAAAGCTCCAGGCCGGCACCGTTGACTGTTCTAATAAATAATTTTTTAACTCTCCCCATACCGACCTCTGCCGTGTTTCCGCCAGCCTTTAAATGAACTTCGACATGTGAACGAGCAACAGATTCTGTCTGCGCCTTTGTCCGACGGCGAGTACTAACGGCCAGACTCCCCGGTACTTATTCTCAAGCTGATAAATGTCTCAACATCAACCTTCAGAGTCAATGCCATACTCAACGGTAAGGGACGTGAGGCCGCGAAGCGGCCAAGCAGCTGCTGGTAGTGTCTAAATTTGGCTTGTGAGAGATTTGACAGTCCGGGTGCGTACTCCATCCGCCTGAATCGGTGATTTAAAGTTAGAGATGTGGCATGAGGCGCAGGGTTTTAAAGATAGTGCTTGGTTTTATATGATTAACGACGACTACAGCCTTACTACCCATCCAAATCCATGGCGTCTGCAGAGGAGATAGTCCAAGTCTGGACGGGCTCGCGATATTTTTCTGGTAAGATTCGTGCTGAGAATGTAATGTCTCACAACACAATTTGTTCATAGCTTTCTCCTTCATTGCGACGGTTTATGACATAGTAATCACCATCGACGACGAGGTCAACACAATCTGGAAACAATCCCAACACGCGCTGGCATTCCAAGTGGTTTTCGTCGCCAATAGATATCTTACCGTCGCCATACTCACATTCGTTTCGTACCGTGGGTTCAATACTTTGCGACGGACGGATACACTTACTGAGGAACATCTAATTTAAAGTTTTCAGTGGCACGGCAACAACCTTGTATAATACAGTGAGTTTTTTGCCGCCATCGTGAAGGCTGATGATAATTGTTCGAGGTGTGAGGAGAACATGTTTATTTCCACACATTCGAAGTCACACAAAAATGTGCCAGCTGTCGGGAGTTCGTGTGGATATATGGCACAGTACTTATCTTCATCAGTTGGTCATCACATTGTAACCTGTGTTTGGTTCTCTGCAAATACGAGACTAACGGCGCTGTTTAGTTGTGATTCTTATCCGTCTTTATCGCCTCTGGGACCGGAGAGACAGCGTAGCGAGAACCCTAACGGCAATGTTCACGGTTTTATGTCAACGACCATCATTCTCGGTGTCTTCGCTGCGATGCAAGTACAGTGCAAGTAAATTTTGCATATGGCTGAA
>WIQG01000413.1:0-116409 GCA_014925785.1 Mycena galopus ATCC 62051
CCCATCGCGACCCGAAAAGGAAATTTTGAGATTTTGCTACAACATCTGGTCTCAGTCGCACATTCATCCCGTTATTTAGTTTGATAAAGATGGCGTTGCTTTTGCAAAGAATCAACACGACAACTTGGAAGTGAGGGGGCGAATAAATAAAGACCAACAACCCATCGCGACCCGAAAAGGAAATTTTGAGATTTTGTTGCAACATCTGGTCTCAGTCGCACAGTCATCTCGAGAGTGAGTTTGAATAAAAAGCCCAGATAGCTCGCACGCCGGAGGTAGAGGATTCATTTAGTTTGATAAAGATGGCAGTTAAGAAATGACCAAGGAACAAGAAATCAGACGGAGGAAATTTTCATTTGTTGCGTCGTCATTGCAATAACAAATAACAAGGGGGGATTATTTTAGTTAGTTGGAAGGCCCAACTCCACCATGAATGTGAATTGAGATGGATTTGTTGCAAATTGATATGGGAGCTTCCACCAATATTTTGGTTTGCGTTGGGAGCTCCCAGTAATATTTTTCTTTGTGTTGGGAGCCCCCAACAATATTCTCATTTGTATTGGGAGTTCCCAACGATCTTTCCATTCGTACTGGGAGCTCCCAGCAATATTCTTTCATTTGCGTTGGGAGCCCCCAAAAATATTTCTATTTGCGTTGGGAGCTCCCAACAATGTTTCTATTTGCGTTGGGAGCTCCCAGCAATATTTTCATTTGGGTTGGGGGCTCCCAACAATATTTGTATTTGCATTGGGAGCCCCCAGCAATATTTTCATTTGCATTGGGAGCTCCCACCTAAATTCTAGATCAGAGCTGGGAGCTCCCACCTATATTTTGTGATTGGTCTTGGGAGCTCCCAGGGATAATGGCTGGGCGCTCCCAGCAAATGTTCTGCCTTGCACTGGGAGCTCCCACCAAGAGATTTGAGTTGCGTTGGGAGTACCCACTGATAGGCTGTGGGAGCTCCCAGAATATATCTGGGACCTCCCAGATCAGATTGGTGGGTGGTCCCAGCATGATAAATGCTGATTACAGGGAACTTTGTTGAGCGACAAAGGTGGGGATAGTGCTGGTGTATGGAAGAGCACATTGTTGCTATTGCAGCAGGTTCGGGCGACTCGAGTTTTGTCAAGCAACAAAGGCCGACGAAAAAACATGGGTGGGTAGACAAGTGAGGGGGGTGCTAAGGGCTGCCTCGCGGACCCAAATGGGGCTGGTTTCAAAAAAATTGTGAACCAACTGCCAGCAGGCGTAGGGGCAGCATTGCGGACCCAAATGTGGCCAGTTTCGAAAAAATCGGGAACCAACTGCTGGCAGGTGTAGGAGCTGCATTGCGGACCCAAATGCGGCTGGTTTTGAAAAAAATCGGGAACCGACCCCTGGCAGGCGTAGGGGCAGCATTGCGGACCCAAATGCAGCTGGTTTCGAAAAAATCGGGAACCGACCAAAAAATCGGGAACCGGCCCCTGGCAGGCAGAGGGGCAACATTGCGGACCCAAATGCAGCCGGTTTCGAAAAAATTGGAAACCGACTGCCAGCAGGCGTAGGGGCAGCATTGCGGACCCAAATGCGGCTGGTTTCGAAAAAATCGGGAACCAACTGCTGGCAGGTGTAGGAGCTGCATTGCGGAGCCAAATGCGGCTGGTTTTGAAAAAATCGGGAACCGACCCCTGACAGGCATAGGGGCAGCATTGCGGACCCAAATGCAGCTGGTTTCGAAAAAATCGGGAACCGACCAAAAAATCGGGAACCGACCAAAAAATCGGGAACCGGCCCCTGGCAGGCAGAGGGGCAGCATTGCGAACCCAAATGCAGCCGGTTTCGAAAAAATTGGAAACCAACTGCCAGCAGGTGTAGGGGCAGCATTGCGGACCCAAATGCGGCTGGTTTCGAAAAAATCAGGAACCGACCCCTGGCAGGCAGAGGGGCAGCATTGCGGACCCAAATGCAGCCGGTTTCGAGAAAATCGGGAACCGACTGCCAGCAGGTGTAGGGCGCGGACCCAAATGCAGCGGGTTTCGAAAAAATCGGGAACCAACCCCCAGCAGGCATAGGGGCAGCTGGCTGCTAGGATATACATCAAAGGAGCTGGTAAGGTACCTACTAGGTGAACAAGCTGGCAAACAGGCCCCATATCGGTGGTAAAATCTATTTTTCGCCGCTGGAAACCCGGATTTTCGCTAGCATGCACTGTGTGCAGCGATAGGCTAGAAATGCTGGGATATACACTCAAAAAACCAGCAACACGCATAGTACAGGCCCCAGCCAAACAGGCTGGCCAACGGGGCCCATATGGGCCCAAAAACCCATTTTTTTTCGGCCCTGCGGCGCGTGACGCGTGACAGAATCTGGGAGCTCCCAGCAGTACCTGGGAGCTCCCAACAGTATCTACTCTGGGTGCACCCAGCCAAAAGAAAAAGTATTAGTGGGAGCTCCCATTGGCTGGGAGAGCCCTGGGATTCCCCTTGTACTGGGGACCCTCTTAGGGTAGTCATCTCTCAATACAGAAACCACCCTAAGTAGGGTCCCAGAAGTGTCTGCCTGAAGTGATAGTTTGAACTGGTTTGAACTATGTGTTTTCATGTGTCAACCAAAAAAAAGCTACATTTTGAACATCTTGAGTTCAAGGCATGATGGCTTAAACCGGTTCCAACCATCAGTGGTTTAAACCGGTTCCAACCACGGTTTAAACTGGTTCCAACCATCAGTGGTTTAAACCGGTTCCAACCACGGTTTAAACTGGTTCCAGCCATCAGTGGTTTAAACCTGTTCCAGCCATCAGTGGTTTAAGCCTGTTCCAACCACGGTTTAAACCAGTTCCAACCATCAGTGGTTTAAACCGGTTGGAACCATGATGGTTTAGAGCCAAATTTTATATGAGAACCAGCCATGGTTTGAACTGGTTTAAACCATTATGGTTGGAACCAGTTTAAACCCAGGGGTCTCATAGGACATGAGGCGGTTTAAACTGAAACCCTGCTGTTGCTGGAAATGACGATATTACATTCGATGGAATGAATGAACATGGTCCTGTACCGAAATCTGTACCAAATCTATAAGTGATGAGAAGTGAGAAGGCCCATGCGCTCACCCGCTGCTTCTTTTCATAGATACCAAACCTCACTCTGCAAGCCGTGACTTCCGGAACGTCATGGCGCCGCTAATGTGAGGCTGACGGCCATATCTGTGTTGAGCATAGTGGTGCCAAGACTCAGAATCCGCTCTTGCCACTTATTTCCCGTTCTCATGAAGTTATGCCGCCGAAGCCGTTCCAAATTCCGTCACCTCGGCTGTATGCCGCAGTCTGCCGAATTCATCGATTCAAAGTTTCACAGTCCGTTTAATTGAATCAACTTCGACAGTCACCTTCGATCTTTCCTGTGCAGCCGCCAAATAAGCTTGAATTCAATGCTGCGATTCTCAACATGCGCCTTCCAAGTTGAAATTCAGAACATGCATTTATGTAAAGGAAGGGACGGCAGACCGCGACTACGACACAATGGGAGAGGTTCGACTCTCATTCCTGGGCCAGACTTCGCGCTCTCATCACCATGTCGTGTAATTCAACGTACCTGGTGGGTGAAGAGCCGAGATTTCCCCGACATGGATCCGAGTCCCCATGCAGTTACCTATCCTCTACGAAGACATCGGTCCCTCTCTTCTTGCGCTAGCAAAGAAATGATATACGGGAATCCACAGTGTGAATGTTTTTTCCGCTATCCCTCGCTCTCCCAGCCCCGAGGGAATCGTTGAGAAACGTTCCCTAGGACCCGCCATAGCGCCGGACCCTTCGCAAGTTCTCTGGAGACTGGGGTACTTTTAAATTTTCCAGTGCTCTGAAATAGTGCTTGTACACATGATATGTCGTACTCGGCCTTATCTCTCGTTTCTTGGGGCCCCGTCGGCGACGTTTGTATCCCACACACCAGCAGTGGGACTTTGCGGATTCACCCGCATCCCCAGACCTGTGTTTACATACGAAAACCTTTGGCCAGCAAGGTCGGCGAGGTACGAGTATTCGCCTAAAGGGGCCTCACTTGACGGTGAAATTACACGGGAAAGGTCTTCGGCCCCTACTTCCCATCTAGCCAAGTCCCGCTCTGGCTCCCGCCCTCCCACCCAGAACGACCGTCGACGCTGACCCATCTGCTACTATTATGGTACGAGATTTCAATTACATGAGATCCTTCTGTGGCGGGGAACATTGTGTTGAATGAACGTCTGGACCGCGCGGCGCTCGGCTCCACCCATTTACGGGCCCGTATTCCCCATCTGCATGAGCGGGTGTATACAGTATATAAGAGTTCGCAAGGATGGCTTCCAAGCAGCAGTTTCGATAATGTTCCCCAGCAAGCCCCTCCTCAGCGTTCTCGCCACTGCACTCCTCGTCGGCACTGCTAACGCCTTCAATGGCACGGGTACGCTCTTGCGTCGCCCCCGGCCTGATTTCTATGTCTGAATTCTTTGCTTCCAGGAAACCTCGGATTTTATGACACGAGCTCGTGTTCTTGTCCTCCGTGGAATGGGCCGTTTGCGGTGGCCATTCCCCGCGAGCTAGCTGGCGCCGAGGTGTGTTGCAACGTCGGGGTGACTCTTTCATGTAAGCAACCACCGTCGTTTTGGGAATGTCACACCCATTAACGTTTCCAACATTTCAGACCTTGATCAAAGCATTGATGCGGTATTCAGCGGTTATTACGACGCCGGAACTGGAACGGAAGATGTCGCACTCAGCCCCGCCGCCTTCGCAGCTTTGGCGGGCTTCCCAGAGAAAACCTCGCTCGCCCCGTTCACTTGGTCGTTCGATTAATATGAGGGATGCGGCTTCACTGAAAAGAATGTAGAAACCGCCGCAGAAGTCCTCTTTCTTAAGAAAAGTTTGATTGATAGTTCCCAAATTTCCCGAATAAAAAACTGCTTGGCTTGCTTTGGTAATACGTTAAGTTTTAGGAGAGCATTCGTAAGTAATCGGGACCAGGATAATAGTACCAGAAGTATTGCGTGTTTGGAAGTGAGCCCGTAAATGAAACGAATAGTGAGTAAATGAACAATTGTATGCTTGTATCTCAACACTCCCCCTCAAGCCAAAGGCGGTAGCTCGACTCCCAGAAGCTCACGGAATTTTTGAAGCTTGACCCGCGAAAGAGCCTTGGTGAAGACATCGGCAATCATATTATCCGCAGGAAAATAGATGAGGGAAGCCTGACGTTGCTTGACAGTCTGGCAAATGAAATGGAAGCGAGTGTCAATGTGCTTGGCGCGCGCGTGGAATGTCGAGTGCCGAGACAAGACAATGGCACCCTGATTGTCGCAAAAGATAGTGGACTTCCAGCTCAGTGGGCGTTCGTAGACAACAACTGAGCGGTACGTGATTGAAGAAAAAAGTATCACAGCCTAGTTAACTGGGACCGAATCACGGCAGAGGAATTGGGGAATCTGTCGGAATGGTTAATTAGCCAATTCAGAGCTCCAAGTGTGTGGAGCTACAGCGATGTTCAAGTTGGAATTGAAAGGACTTGTGGTGGCTGTCCTGATGCCATCGGACGGATCGCGGCCTCCCCATCATGACTCATTCGTGCACTGCCTTCACCCGGAAATTGGCATCACCCCGAATTTTGCAAGTAAAAAGACCATGGACCAAAGTACTTCCGCATCCCCCCATCCACTTAGTCTTAGCTTTCATGCTCCCTTCACTTTAGAGGCTTCTTGAGATGTTTCACATCCTCCAACAGTTTTGGCAGTCGAGGCTCGCCGTGAGATGCTTGACGCCCAACGGACAGCAATCCCGTCACTCAAAAAAAGAAATTGGCAGGGCGAATTCAATAGAGTCAGACGGTCCCGGAGATCCCTGCTGACTCGTTTTGACAGCGATGATGGAGAGACTTCGGTCCTTGTCCCTATCGACAAATGAGTCCTGTCTACCATGCCCACCGTTCAGACTAGCATGGCTCTAACTCCTTTCTCCGCATTTGCCCTCGACGAGAGTGGATTCGACTTTGACACCGCGGTACTCCCATTCACGCTTGGTGACGCAGCGGAGCAATTTCTTGAAAGAGCGGGGCGTGATCTCGATACTGGTGAGCACATATTGGGAATTCCTTGTACCACCCTTGATATTCTGCCAGTAAATCTCCTCACCTTCGAGGCTTGGATGTATCTGCGTGTCGCCCGTGCCAAAACAAGATCGACTCCTCAAAATCTCAGCCTGCTACCCAGCATCCAACTCGATATGGTGCTCGAGGTACGTGGATCATTTTACGGCTCCTCTTCTGTGAACCCAACGCAGCCTTCCGCCAGATCCTTGGATATCTGCATCCGCTCGAGCTCCGTCAAGTCTCGCGCACAAACAAAAGCTTCCGCGACCTCCTTAACTCTCCTGTAACTGACTTGACGTGGCGCAACTCCTTCCTTGTCGAGGACCACCCCGATTGTCCGGAAGATTGGTTGCCCGAATGTCCTTCTGAGATTTCAGGTCGACGGTGGGCCAATTTGCTGTTTGGTCCCCGAGTATGCGACGTGAGTGTGATTTCCGTTGTTGCATTCCTAAAATGACCCTTGCGAGCAGGAATGTGGGCGATCAAAGGCGGAGCCTGACTACAGCCTTCGGCGACTTGTATGCGGGACCTGTCTAGAGCAAAAGTACGTATTCGCGCTCTGTTATGTTTTGTTTTGTATGAACCATCTACACAGTCTCATAGACGAAGTGCCTGGCTATAGTGAATCCCACGTACTAAACTCGGCAGTCGACCGAACCAGACGATGTAGGAGCCTGCTTTGCAGGCAAGCGATATTCACTGAGTATTCATGAAGTTGGAGAGCATCACGATAGCTCGTGGACTGAGCGCGGCAGATTTTGGCGCAGGGATGGCGCCTCTCTTGCCACCCAGTATGAACTCCGCATCGCAGAGGGCGGGCCTGAGGCCGCTCTCCAGTTCATTGAAGACCAGAAGATATTGGTGGCTAAAAATGGTGACGTAGGTATTCTGCCCTGCATGGCCATGGCGCTGGTATAACTGTGCTTTAGCTCGCACTCCGCTGCGAAGACTGGGATTGGGAAACGCAGCGGAAGTCCAGGATTTCATACTCAAACAGGCTGGACAAGGTCAGGAAAAGGTTCGTCAGTCAGCACCCATCTTATTAGGTGCTGATGTGCAGAAGTGTTATGAAACGGCTACTCTCGGAGGGTTTCGACGAGCGCGACGTAGAGAAATCGGGTTATCACATAGGTAATTGTGACGTACTCTACCGTATCCCACGGCTCACATCTAAGTGTACGTGTGCTTGCGTCCATACACTCAATTCACACCTGATACGAACATTTGATTGCAGTGTGGAAGCGTGCGCGCCCCCGTATTCTCCTGGATGTTCTCGCAGCACAGACTTCCCGCCTCGAACGCGAGCGAGCATCTCGCATTCTCCGCCGAAAAGAAGACATCTCGACAATTGCATACATGGCACTCCGGACACCGGTGCCCGGCCTACGACACGCATATTATGGCCCGCCCCGCGTAATAGAAAGTTTTCCGCCCATCGCCCAGCTCGTCAACGAGGACTCCGATGAAATGATGACCCCCGAAGACCCACGACTCGCCGCCGCACTTGCCGAAGCCCCAGCATTCGTTGACGGTTGGGCCAAGGAAATGCAGGCGCGGCTCATCTCACTCCTTCCGGATACCGAGCCCGATTTCCATGTACTGGAGCGCGCTACCAGTGTTTTCCGGATAGGGACAGAGACAGCAATTGGATGGAACGAAGCGCGTGCGCACCTTGACTGGTGGAAAGGGCGACCGAGGCCTGGTGGCTCTGGTGAGCAGCTTATCGAGTTCAACATACGTGGCAGCGCGGCGGCAGCGGAACTGGCGGCGCTCCTCGGGATGGACCCCGCGACTACAAAAGCCGCAGAAATTGATGCAACAGGCGCACGATTCGTGTGCGGGATTTGCCAACCGGACTCGCAAGGTCGACGGCTCGCAATGCGCTGGCGGGATTGTGTGCGCCCCCTCGTTTTACTTGTACGGAGTATACTACTGATTCCTTCACGCAGGTTTTGCATGTGGAGGGCAGCAACACTGCTGCATCTCATGGGGTGTCATCGTGGCTTCAACTGTCATCGATAGGGGCAGCAGACGTGCGGCGCCGTGAACAGCCCGACGATTATTCTCCACTCCGCACCTGGTCTTGTATCCTCTGCAACGAGTTCTCTTTTGAAACGCAAAACTCTGTTATAAATCATATCCATTTAAAGTTCGTGATTGGGAACTCCACCGCTTATTCAGCTCATTTTTATAGCCATGCCGTCGAGAAACCCATGGAAGGACAGCATCTCATCCACTTCAAGGGACCAGAATACCCCCGATGGCGCCGCGTCATGCTCTTTATGGCTGGTCAGCACCCTGCACGCTACCAATGCAACCGTTGCGCCAACAGCTTTCCGCACATCGTCAAGCTCTTCTCTAAGCGTGCAATACGATTACACATCCCAGACAGGTGCGTGGGGCGATGGTACCGAGGTTCAAGACAGATTTTTCTCATTTTTTGTTTCCCAGGCATTTGGTTGAAGTCTCGGACGACGATTAGACTGAGGCGGAACTGATGTTGCCTATGTCTGGTGTAGCTCCAGGATAATTCTATCAATCCCTACTTTCATCTTTGCATAGCTTCTTTGGTTCCGGCTCTGTCCAGGTAGAAAGACCAGTTGAGTCGTTTAATTCTTAGGGGGAGTTGTGAGTAATTTCAAGAAGGACCACCGAGAATCGGTTATACGTGACAAGCTCAGCATCGTTGAGTTGCTGGTTTTCCGAAACATTTGTGGTGAAGTTGGCTTGAGAAGTACGAACAGCAAGCCGCTTTTGCCATTTACTCTCCACAACGATCTCGATGACCGTCTCCGGAGACAAAGGGCTGGATGGAACAGCTGATTAGATCTTGGCAACTTCCAGCACGAAATATACTGAATACCATAATCTTTAGAATCGGAATATGGCGATGCTTTTGGCCTCAATGTTGTGTAGCTGTTCGGCGAAAGCACCGCCGAGTGCTTTAGCTTTCTCTACAGGGCATTAAAGCTGTAGGTGAAACCTGCTCGGAGCATTCAGCGAGGAGGAACTTTATTGCTCACCTGCTTGTCCAACAACGCCAACTGAGGTTGCCCCTCTATGCCAAGTCAGAAATTTCTCGGGTTTTCACAGATACAGAATCTAGGAGAAGTCGAGCGGCCCATTTAACGCGAAGCTGTTGAAGCCCGTCGGTCAGCCGTATTATATACTCTGGGGGGCAGAACAGGATGAAATTCAACCTATGTTTCAACCAAGATCAGGAGGAATTTCATGCAACTGTAGGATGATTTTGAACGACCATAGGTTGATTTCCGCCCCATATTAGGTTCATCGCCATAGGGTAATAATCCTCCTAAAACGGCCACTTTCATCCTATGCCTGCACCCATGTATCCGGTGGATTTTCATCCTATTACAGGTTATTGTGAACATATCTTGTCAACCTATATGCTGCTCAATTCTACAGGTACATAGGTTATTTTTCACACGATTGCTGGAGGATTTTTTTGTATACAATTACATCGGACATATATTCCTTTACTATGTACGAATACAGATACTGGCCCGCACGCGAGACAGCCTTGCCGGCGTCGATGACATACGGGTGCCACGCGGGTGCGTTGGAAACGAAAATGCGCGGGAAAACAACAGACAATTTGCGAATGTGGCGTCCCCGGACTGTACAAAGAATTCAGCATTCTTCTGCGGAAACAAAATAACAACGCACAGTGAGCCTATGTTTAACCCGTTGCACAACCCCCTTCCACAATGGCGGACTGACCCGGAGCTGTAGAACGACGAAACATCGAGATTGACGAGTATGCGCAATGGGTTGATGAGCGTCTGCTTGAATATGTGGCATCTGTTCTTGAATCTGGCCTGAAGATTCTTGAGAGAGTGCGAAAGCACTTGAGGGCCGTCAGAGAATACACGTCAGAGAACACATGTCTTGCGGCTTTGAGGACAGCGCGAGAGTTTTGTGGCTTTCAGGGTGCAAGAGTCTTGTGCCTTTCAGGCCGTCACTTGTCAGGAGCAGGCTTGAGGAGTTCGGGTGTTGAGTTTTCAATCTGTTGTGCTTCACATAAGGGCTTGAAGCTGCTTGAGATTGAGTCGAGGACGCGTCGGAGAAGGAGGTGGGTGGTGGGAGAAAGCGAAACGAACATCAAGTGCCATCAAATGATCGACCAGAAGGCAGTGCGCGCACGGACCCACGCACGTGTGATGTCCAGACTTCGCGGGCTCAATGAAATCGACGTAACCGCAACTTGCGTGTAGCTGGTGTTTGTGGTTCACACAGTTTGTTGATTTCCCTGATATTTCCAGACTGTTACAACTGTTCCGTTATAGTGGAGAAAAATCAACCTAAATAATAGGATGAACTGCCAGACCAGTGGTCATAGGTTGATTTGAGACGCAACGGCAGTGGCGTAGAATCAACCGGCAGTAGGTTGAAGTCTGTAGGTATGTTTTGAACCTATCTATTAGGATGAAAGAAATCATCCTAAAACACACCCATAATAGGATGAAAGGCGAAAATTAACCTACGGCTTGTTGAAAATCCACCTGAGCCAGCTCCATAGTGATATATGGTTGTCATGACGCGCCTGAACGGCCTTGTCGACAAAGGTGTTCGTAGCGAACCGGATTTATGGCCCACCGAAAGCACGATCCTGTAGTTTGTGTTACGAGAGCAAAAAACCTTCGTCGCCCAAATTCGTTATTCCAGTTTTTCTGGTCAGGAAAAGTGGAAATAATCATCTGGCGTTTGTGGTCATCATTTGCAGCAGAAATAACGCCTAAAATACTCGCTTGAAGCCGACCGCGCTCCTCTCGCATCTGTTCGCAACAATGATTTTTCTGTCGCTTCGGTGATGCCTATGCCGAGAGCCACCTGGCACGTCAGAGGCATCCACTCTCATCCACGCACTATGCCATGCGCCCCTCCTTTCAGCGGTGGGCCTCGACTCCCCACAGAAATTGTGGACCAGGTGCTCAGGAACCTCGACGACACAGCGGATGGACACACTCTGCGCTGTTGCGGACTTGTGTCGCACACGTGGCTGGTATTAAGCCGGACCATCCTATTCTACTCGATCTCCGTCATCCGCGTGAAGCCCCACAACGATTTCAGGATCAAAGCTTTCAACGGCGCGACTATCAGGCCTTATGTTCGCGACGTCCATCTCGGCGTCGACCCAATAGCGGAGTGGACCGAGACACATTTGCCCAAGCTTCTATCGCGGTTCCCCGAACTTACCACGCTACGAATGACTTATCACTTGGAAATGCTCTTTCAGTTCGAGATCCAGGTCGAACTTGAGCACCTGCTCCTAGCCACCCCCAGGCGCGGGATTGTAGCAAGAATAGACAGGTTGCGCGAATGCCATTGGAGCCACCTGATGGCATTTTTGCCGTGCGCAGACGTGTGGCTCCACCGCCAAAATATGACGTCAATGGCTGCGAATGGCTCATTTAAAGCCATTCGCCTGCTATTTTTGCGCACGGTCCGGGAGCCACTGAATGGCTCCAATGGCTGACGCGCAACCTGTCTAATATCCCGCGCTTTGTCGCCGTTCGCGTGTTGGAAGGCTGCTGCGAATGTGCAATCCACTCCACTGGAGGAGAAAGGCGACGGGTGTTTCATTGTTCCTGCATGTGCCCCGCTTGCTAATCTGCGCACTGTATACCTCGACGACCTTCAGCATAATCTTCCAGTCCTAGCGCTACTCGCACCCCCTGCTCTCGACTCCCTCCACGTCACTCTTAGCGATTCTGATCCCGCGGCCGAAACACTGCATGCGTGTCTCCGTGCCGCAGGGCCCGGCCTCCGCGCACTCGCCCTGTGTTTCTCGCGGGCCTTGCACATCGGACGGCCCTCGCGGCCCCTGGTGACTGGACTTCGCACACTGCATATCAGCGCCATAGATTTTGCAGTCTGGTCCAATGGGCCCGTGCCCTGTCGCACGCCCGCACTCCTTTCCAGCGCCGCTCACCTGCTCGAGCATGTGCTGACTACGCCGCACCTCGAAGAGCTGGTCATCGAGACGGAAGTTCTGGATGCGGATGAGATTGGAGCGGGGCACCGAGCAGAGCTTGACCGTGTCCTTGCCACGATACCCATGCTACGCACAGTGCGTATTCTGTCGTGAACACTGTGAGAGAAGATGTTCCATTAGACGTTAACTATGGATATTCAACCCTTTGACAGATTCCTCATGTTTTCTCGTGTACGACATTCAGCGATTGCGCGCAATCGCAGGTAGAGGCCACAATGAGACACCTTTCCGATTCTTAGATTGTGAGCTGAAATGAAAGCGTATACGGAGATGCCTCGTCGACAAAGCCTACGCTCCCATACGCCTCGTCGACATGGTTAAGGAATATCAAATAGCGGTCTGTCCATCTGCCAAGATCGTTCTCTGGCTTCTGCCAGGGGCGAGCTCAAACGCAGCGGCCACATCAGGAAACAGCTTTTGGTCAGGTAGAGGCCCTGGCTCCGACATAGACCACGGATCGCAATGTTCCGGTGGATAGAGCCGACCTGTCTCTGTAGCGCGCCATAGAGGCACCTGCACTACGGTTGCCCATGCTCTCCACCGCGGATCATGTTCGCTACGTCGTGATATGTCGTAGGGCAGATTTCATATGCGTTGTCAGACGCCACGACAACCGAAGGCCGACTTCTTTTAAAATCCTCCCAAGTCCGCGTCATCGCTTGCTTCCCACTTCGCTCTTCCCCCACCACCACCATCTTTTCCGCTTTCCCTTCAAGTCTGTGGCATCAAGCTTTCCTTCAAGTCTCATCAAGCCCCCTCAAGTGTCCTCAACTGTCCTCAACTGTCCTCAAAGTCGCCTCAAGTCTCTTCAAAGTTCCTCAAGTGTGCTTCATTTCTTGTTCCTAGTCGGCACCTGCAAAGTTCTCGGAAAATCCTTCAAGTCGTCAAGCACTGCATTCCCGGTCGACGTCTATCTTAGCCTGCACTGCACCGGTGCCTCTTTTTGCTTTTTGTTTGTAGTTTTAGTTCATGTTTTGCTTGGAATACATATTTTTCATACCTCGCCCTCTGTTCTGCCTGATACTCCGCAATATCCCGCTTGATGGTGCACGCGACGCATGGGAAACGGAAAGAAACGCGGTTTCTATGGGACCTCTATCATAGAACCACGTGCTCTACATTGATCTACATGGCTCTATGGCTCTATGGCTCTACCATCTATGGACGCTATGGCCATCTTTGATAGAGGGTACATGCCTACGTGCCTACCGCTCTATGGGCCTCTCCATAGTACCACATAGACATGTGGTGTTTCCCTGATGCAGTGAATCACGGCACTCCATATTGTTGCCATGAGCACGGGTCGCGGCGGCCAATGATCAATAATGAGATTGGGACCTGAGCGCTCACGTTTCGCCTCGCCTACCGTTGGGGAAGTGACTAGCGAACGAAGGCCGCCCGTGACCCGCAAAGAATGGTACAGCGCTTTAGATCTCGCAGAAGATAGCGCCAAGTCCCCGGATACGCACCGCAAACGGCTTTCCGGGTCATCGCATCGCTGGATTGCCGACTTTATCGTAGAGATGTGCATGGTCGTTCCGCCGGCAATATATATCTTTGGCTCAAGTTGAAGTCAGTGGGAAGAGATTTAATAAGTAACCTAGCGTTCATCTGATTCTGGGGTTTGATTGCACCTTGTTTTGACTCCGGCGCCGACAGCAAATGACACAGTCGGTACTTAAGATAATTTTCACTTTCATATGAGAAACAATCTGATTGTACTTATAATCCAACAGCAGTGACCCCCTCCAAATGCAAGCTGTTTAGGAAGTCGATCCCATCCGCACGGAAATTATCCGCAGTCACATTGACAACCGCCGGATCGCTGAAGGTAAGCAGCGACGTCGAGCCTTCAGCCGAAGGTATCTGCCATTTCGGCCAAAAGACAGTGGTGTTCGATCCCTCAGGTGCGGCCGAGACATTGGGGTCGAGTGTGTTGATGAAGTTGACTGAAACGTCCTAATAAGAACGGGAACGTCCGAGGCGGAATTCATACACGTACTCAAGGCATCAATTGCAACGATGTCCGGTTGCGCGGTAGCATTAGTGGGAAAGAACATGGGCATGTCGCTGGAGTGAGCTGCACCGAGATAAAGCGTCGACTTGCCACGCTTGCTCACTGTGAACTGTCAGCATAGGAATTCCTTGAACAGAGAACCCCTCCTACGCCAGCTCCACGTGTTCTGAGTTTTCGACGCCTGCTGAAGCAGGAGGCGGCGAAGGCCAAGGAAAGCAAAGTCACCTTGAAACGCGGCAATGCGCTTGAACTCTGGGCTGTGAAAATTGCTTTGTGATGAGCCTCAGAAAACTAATAGGGAAGGCATACGTGAGTTGATTCGCGCTTTCCGTGCCGAAGGGCGAGCCCTGATCATATTCCATTAGTTGTGGCTCAATGAAGGTCGACGCCCCGACGTACCAGAGCCGGATCTTGCGGGTACAATGCCGCGATCTGAGCGACTTGCGCTGATGTAGCATCGGGCAGGTAGCTACGGAGGTTCATCTTAGGCCGTTAATTTGACCTGGAAAAAAAGAAATACGCACACGGACTTGACGTAATCGGCAAACTCGGAGTCCGTCCTAGATGGATAGCTGGTCAATCACAGCAAGACTAGGAAGATACCGAGGGCGTACGTGACGTTGATGCTCGAAAAAGAGAACAAACTGTGCTGTGGTCAGTATTGTGCATGAATAACGGGGTCACGCACTCACGTCCCTTCGTCGTCGCAATCGCCAGATAGGAGAGGAATCTGCACAGGGCATAAACATTGCTACAAATGAATAAATATACCACAAACCTTCGCGAATGCACCCTGCGCAACCGACTGGACGGGGTTGCGCAAGATGACATCCCCGTCGACACGCGGCCGCCACACGAGCGAGAGACTGCGGTATGAAAAGAGATCCGCCGTCCTGTTCACAGTCGCCATAAATTCGTCGAAAGGGATGCTTCGCAGGCAATCAAGCGTGCTGGGCGCCGAGGAGCAGTTGTTGGCCGCGACCAGCCCGTCGTACGAAGTTTGGCCATCTACGACTGTGGGGGCAGGCCACGGCGATCCAGAGACCTGACACCCAATATAAGCAAATGCAGTGGCTTGAAGACCATCGTACCATGAAGGCGCCGCGAAAGAGGCTCGCGGATGATTGTTTGTTGGAGAGCATATGTAAGCCGGTGGATATTGCCCCGGCGCTCTGACCACCCCTGCGTGACCATCAGCCGCCATTTACAGGAAGGAGCAGGTAAAGACGCACAGGACTACGCGTTCGGGGTCGCCGAAGAAAGAGGAGGCGTATTTCTGAACCCATTCCAGAGCAAATATTTCTGTGACGATTTCCGAACTGTTAGTTACCGAAATTGGTCGGAATAAGTGACGATACGCACGGTCTCGAAGTCCCAGATTTGTCAAACCCGCATCGCTGACTTCCTTCCCTGCCAAGAATCCGAATGCTTGGAGGACGATCATGAGCCAGCCGTACATGAACAGTACCGAAAGTATTCACCGTTGAGGCGATAATTCGGAACCACGATGATGATGGGCTCCCCGAGGAGTATAGAACGTTCGACCGTAGGCCTCACATCAGTGTCCGCTGAACTTCCGACCTCGAAGCCACCTGAGCACAATCGTGAGGGGTATTCAGAATATTTCACTCGTAGAGGACGCACCGCCATAAATCCACTGTAAGTATACAACTCGTCAGCACTGAGGCCTGCCCATTTATGATTCATTTTAACATACCACCATGACCGGGAGTTTTGAGTGCGAGGTAGCAGCGGCCGGCACATACACATCCAGTAAGAGACCTGGCAAACGGTAGAAACGACTTAGATTGGAGGAATTTTTCGTATAACGTATGGAAACACACATGCTTCGGAGATGGAGCTGTGAGGGTTGGGTTCGGGAATGAGGATGGGGCTTAGACCCTGCTGGGGACACGCGGGGCCGAACGCGGTGGCGTTTTGCAATCCTTGTAACGGCAAAGGAGGCTGCGGAAGGTCAAATCGTGCTCTGTGTTTTCGTATTCAGATATCAACCTTGTCACCAAGAACACAAAAAAAACACTGACGTAGGACGGGCGTAAGGAATCCCGAGGAACTTGGTGAGATTTCCGTCGATGGTTCCTCGGAAGGTACCATAGTCTAGGGAGAGAATCGGACTACCGGCAGCGCCCAGAAAACATAATCTGAATGTAAGCAACAGCAGTGGGGAAAGCATTCGAGGCTGCTAGTAATGTTGAAGGATGGTTTGCTTATTGCTGGCCTATATAAACGTTTTCGCTAAGCCGGATGAGTAAGAAAAGAGTCAACGGAACCGACCAACCATATGAGAACGGCTCCGATCAAACCGGGCGCTAAACTGGACCTCTAAACGCGGTGGAGAGTGACAATGAGTCAGGTAGGACTCGAATAGAATGCCGGACGTAGGACGATGGTGGATTCAGTGGATATATCGATGTTTGAGGTCCTTTGCAGAACTCTACCGGTATGAGATCGGCTCCGGTGACATCGGGGAACCAATCTGGAGCTTCATTCGAATTACATGGCGGCGATGATTGACTCAGTTGAGATATCCATCGTTGAGGTTCTTCCCAGCGTTCGGTCGATTAATTTCATATGACCTGCTGGCCCCAGCTGAGAGAGAAAGAGTAAAGCCATCTTGAAACATCTTTCTTCGTGACAAAACGAGTGCAGCCCATTGGTCCGTGGTCCGTGGTCCGTGGAACGAGTTCCAGCGGCGCAAGCAGCCTCGAAAGGTCCGGTGGAATCGGATGAGATTCTGGAACAGTATGAATGACACCTGGGGAACACGAGTAATATGCCCAGAATTAGGAAGTTCGCTGGCCACGGGGAACACCGGGGACATCCAGACATCAACCTGATCAGTGTTTTTTTTTTTTGCATGGACGGTACTTGGGTGAATAGCATCAGCGACTTCAGGTCGGAGTGCGCGTTTGTTCTTTTTGTTTTGGCTAGCGCTGGCAACGAGGGGCCTAAACTTAATCTTCTATCTACCGTCAGGGCACATTACACTGACCTTTATTTCGTTGGAATTCTACTGAGGCCACCGTCGACAACGCGACTTTGCTCGAAGCCGTCGAAGATTTCACCAGACTTCAAGAATGAAAGACTGCAGACTGCAGGGCGACACTTCACGGGGGTGGGAAACTTGGCTGGGCCTGGTTGAGTACCGTGCGGGTCTTTCTAGCGGCTCAAAAGAACGACGGAAGGGAATCTTACTAGAGGAATTCTTCCGAAAGGATAAATTTAAGACGGTGCAGGGTGGTGAAAAGGAGAAAAAGATGTGACCTGATGTGATGGTGTAGTGGCCGATTGATCCGAACTCAATGTTCAATTTGCCGTTCTGCTGAATGCGGAAGATCAATATTGAATGCCTTGAAGATTGTACGACCCTTCCTTGACATTTGCGGAGACCACAGACAGAATCCGAACTCAGAAACGTGTTCCGCTGCAGAGGCCCCGCATGGAGGACAGTGCTCTAGATCGCGTTCACGGTCCATTCCACTCTTCGGGATCTGACTCGGAGGCAGAAACATTCTATCCGTGTCTCCACGTTGACGCTTGCAGCGGCTTTTTCGGAAACATTGAGTTTATAGCAATCCGCGACTGCTGTCGAAATGACAGGTATGTTATTCCAATTAGGATCATATTTGGGTGCGACGTGTGTCGCTGGAACTGCACATCCAAGTTCCAGAAACAGAAGCAGGGGTTTCGATTTTGATTGCTACAGCCAGAAGAACAGTACAAGAACTCGTTGTCGACACAGTAAGTCCACTGCTCTATGACAGAGAGATTGATGGTGTCATAATCCAACAGCAGTTACGCCCTCCAAGTGCAAGCTAATTGGAAAGTCGGTTTCATCCATTCGGAAATTATCCGCAGTTACATTAGGGGTTTCAGAATTAAAAATTGGGGCCTTAACTTTATGAAGTTGAAGCAACACTTAGATCAAGTTGCGACACGCACCGACATCAGCAAAATCGGGGTCCGTTGATAGCGAGGGTACGTAGCGCTCTGTAAGAACGCACGCGCCCGGCTCATCCGTCGACTGTGTACACCCCGCTCGTCTATCCATTACACACGCCTTGCTCGTCCATCCACTACGCACACCTGCCACGCACACCTGCCCATCGCTCTACATGGAGGATATACCAACGCCGACACAGCGACACATCTTGCAATTCCGACACACGCCACAAAGTCCGACACATTCTGACATAATTCACAAAAGCGGACACATTTATGACTACTTTCAGCAAACACAACATGGTTTTCAATAAATCCGACACGGTCGGTTTGGCAACGGTGTGATGGTTGAACTCTGCGTCATGGTGTGACACATCTTCTTCCTCTCTCCCACCACCATCTTCCCCGACGCTGACGCCATTCTTGATCGCATGCGCCTCCCCACAAGCATTCCACAGTCCCAACGCAGCCCTCATGCGCAGGTAAGGAACCACAAGAAGGCAGAAGCGTGCAGCCGGGGAACTCGGAAGCCACCGCCCTCTGAAAAGCTATGCAGAGGCCGCCGTGGGGGCGTTATGGGCCGACTTGCCAGTGTGTTTTCAGATCTATGCCCACCCCCTTCACTGCTTTTTCAAAATTTTGTTTAGAGACCAGACTAATTTCTGCTGCTGGCTGTGTTCGTTCCTGGCGGCAGAACATTGAGTGACTCTAAGGCGTGAAGGAGGAGGTCCGAGATGCTGAGCGGAGTACCATGAGAAGATATGTGCCAAATGTTGGCAGTGACGCACACGTTCTGGGGCCGCGGTGGAAGTCATGGGTGCGAAGCAGGGCCGGAATAATATCGTGCATGTATTTTACCATTAAAGAAAATTTAGATAGCGGCAAGTGATTTTTTTTGTTGTTCCCCCTTGGTCAAAATTTAAACCCGAACTTATCAGCCATCTCGGCGAGCGAAAAATGGAACTAATGAATATTCGGACGCGATAATATAACCCAATATGATAAGGAGTGACCCCTGGATAAGCTGCATCGCTGGTACTTGTAAAATCTTAGTCAAGTTCACAAAGTTAAGCAACAACAACTGCGAACGAATAGTTTGATCCCATCACCATAATCGCAAGTTCAACTGGAGCAACTAGGAATCTATTCGGGGGAATATGTATCGGGATTGGTGGGATAGCGCGGAGGTGTGTCTGTTTTTCTGCTGTGTCACAATTCACCCTAAAGGCAACTCTCTCAGGCCTTCATATAAATGATCCGGCTTGGCAATGTGGTTCAATACCACTCATCTCGTGGTAGGCGCCAGAATGTGTATGCTTACTGCCAGTTTTCAGTAGCACATGCAGTATACTGTACGTCCCCAGTGCCGTACAGTGTGTCGGGTCTGTTCGGAGTGTGCCGGAAGTTCTGGAGGACCTCGTCTGCCCCCTTGATCTTTGTCCACATAGGGTTTGTGGCTCATCCAGTTTGCAGTCCGTACAACTCCTGAATTTTGGCAACATTCTCAATCTGAGAAATAACATCACAAAGGCCATCAGCACGCTTCAAGGCCTCAACCAACATTCCCCCCGGCTGAGAGAAAGCTGAGTCAGATCCAGCTGGTGCTAAGGTAGGGGACATCCACTTACGGTAAACGTCACGTGAGTTTTCCATATATGGGTAATTTTTAGAAAATATTGTGGTGAAAGACGTGTAGATGAGCTTGTCTTTATCCCTTCCATGAAATTGTAAAAACATATCTTAAGAGTGTTAAAACCAGCTGGCTAAGGATTTCAGTAAGAACTGAGAGAGGAGATGTGGTCGCAAAGTGGATCACCTCTCGCTGATCATTCGCGATCAAATTATGATGGCAATTCCATCGCAACTTGGAAGAATAACTCCTCACTCAATATTGACTCTTTTCCTTAGTGGTCTGGTTTGGACATTCTAACTAAGTATACCTAAAGATTCCTGGAAGGGATAAAAACAAGCTGATCTACACGTCTTTCACTACAATATTTTCTAAAAATTCCCCATATATGGAAGATTCACGTGACGTTTACCGTAAGTGGATGTCCCCTACCTTAAAGAAACTGAAGGCATTGTGATAGAGGGAGAGGACATGGAATCAACACATGAAATATTTGTTGGAGTAAGAGATGGCAATGAATGGGAAAAAAGTGCGGCCATTCGGGGCGGAAAAGGCGCACAATTGTTGACCTGTCATTTATTGTTTTTTGAATGATTACAAGAAAAGGAAATATTTCACGCACCGAAAGCGAGGCCTGAAGTTTGAATAAAGCGCCCAGCGACCCCATATCCCCATCGCCCGCAGACCCAATGACCACCTGAACCGTCTCATCATCCATGTTCGGAAGGGCACTATGTTCAGATGATGAACCAGGGCCGAGAGCCATGTTTGCGAGTGTTCTTTGATTGTGAACTTGAATCTTTGATGCTTGGGCGCAATGCTGTCAATGTAAGATAAATGAATATTTTAAGGATCAAGGAAAATAGGACATACCATGACTACTAGGTGGTGCATTAGAAACAAGCTGGAATGAGGTTCCAACTAAGTCTTTTGCTGCCCATTCACCCCCCACCCACGAAGATGCTCCATCTGCCTATTAGTAATATCGGCATCGCGAGATATTGGGCCAAAGGGAGTGACAGGAATGGCAGAGAGATCAATGCTGTAGTGGTCTGCGAGGCGCTGGCGACGGTTCCCGTCTTGGTAAGAACCTTTTTGGGCAGTCCGTTGTTGGCAGTATCAATCCAGTATTAAGTTGAGACCCAGAAGCAGCGGTGGCATCAAGGTCCGCGGGACGAGTCATCGGCGGAGTGGTGTGCAGCGATGCTGATGGGAATACCCCAAATGGGTTTACAGGTTGGCGCTCATGTTATGTTGTCGTTGTTTAAGGGATGAGAAGACAAGACTGCGGAAGAGTTTCAAAGAATAAAGTAGCAGTGAAAATTCTGAGGACAAGTTTTGAGTGTCCCAACCAGGCAATCTGAAGCTTTTCGGCTGTAGTGATTGATCACCACGTTCACGCACGCTTAGCTCCCTTTGATGGTGCAAATCCTTGATGCAAATCCCGACTTTGATGTTGAAAATCCCGGCATTAAGAGGCTGTGCGTTGACTTGTTAGAGACCTAGATGGAAGAAGGAGAAAGGTCGACCTAAACGAATGAGGGCGATTTTCACGGCTTATATAGTTCCTACGGGGTGCGAGAGCTCCAGCGTCGCCTGAAATTGGACTGATATGGGCGCCGGACTCATGATATCCTCACACTGAAGACCGCCAGTCTTTCCCGTAAAATAACGCGCAGAGTAATGATCCATGCGTAAGCGTAGTCCGGTCACGTCTATTTGTAAGCGGAATCCGGGTTGGTAAGATCTTTATATTTCATTTTTAGTAATAGTCCGTTTGTAAGCGCCGTGATCCGCAACTTCATTATGTATTCTTTTGAAACCCAATTTTGAATACATAATCAACAGAGCTGAAGCTTTTCAGATTTTTGGAGCACCATGGGCCGAAGCTTTGGAAGAGGCAAGTTGACGAGTGTATTTGTTGCATGACATTGGGCCACGAACTATCACCGTGATCCAGAGGCAAATGCGTGAAAATCGGAGTTCACGCGATGGTCCCAAATAACCGCTTGCCATGCTGGTTACAACCCCTGTTCGGATTCTAACCGCAACTTGTCAGGAGATCATACCTTATATACGTAAGCGCCAGGTTAATCATTTCGAAAAGTTTGGCGTGCTCCAAAACAGATATAAAGTCAAAACTGGACTGTCGGTTTGCTCAACACTCAAGATGCCCCCGTCACAGTCCAAACTCAGAAGTAATGGCGAACGAAAGCGAGTTTACGTGGCTTGCATTCCATGTCGCAAAAGGAAGGTTAAAGTAGAGATTTCATCTGCTGAATTCGCCTCTTAGACTGACCTCGCGTCAATCAGTGCGTGACTGACGATTCTCCAGACGGAAAATGCCAACGATGCATGAAGAAAGGCCTATACTGCGAGTACATACCCGTGTGCGAACAGCGAGAAAGAGCCCTCTTCACCGCGGGGTACGAATCGGACGAGAGTTCCCGTTCCAGCTCCTCCATAATCCTGAGCCCGAACCCGTCGCAAGGCTATGGCGCGTTGCCCAGGGCTGATCCAAATTCAAATTGTGTTAGGCGAAGTCATTACGTTGCTCCGGAGCCTTCGCTGGCCGCTTCATTGCCTAGCTTGAAACCCAGCGACACGAACTCTTTCTCCCCACTCTACTGGCCACCACTTCAACCGACGTTCCCCAATTATTCGCCGCAGCCTCCATACCATCCCAACAATATATACTCTACCAGGTCGACGCACTCGGGGAACTTGTCGCCACTCATCACGCCAAAAGTAGATGCGCCGAGCATCTTCAGATTCGGTCGTCGCACGCCCCAGACACCACAGGAGTGAGCAAATTTCCCCGGTTACTTGTGACCATATATTTATTCCTACAGTGGTGATTTCTGCAAATCAGAACCATACCGGTCCGGAACACAACCTTACCGTGGTATTAGGGACGTTGGAAGGGATCCAGACCCTATCGAGCAGGAGTGACCCTTGCTCGCTATTTCATGCCTCGACTGGATCCTTGCTTCCTCTTCTGCCATTGTCGCTACAATTGTGCACCATATCGATTTAATCCTCTCTGTAAACCTGTTTTTTTTTTCCAACTTTCCATCACTGCCAGCAACAAAAGACCCCCGATGCTAGTTGATGTAAATTAAATTTCCCCACTCTGTTAGAAGTTACAATCGCTTCGACACAGTCCGTCTAAAAGGTCTCATATCCGACACCACATCGGAATTTGATACTTAGAATACGCTGTGTATCATTCCGATCTGGGATCGGAGCCGCCGTGGGTTCTTGCTAAAGGCGGACACGATCTGCAATCAATCGGTAGCATGTCAGCATCAACTTAACCGCAAGATGCGCCTGAGCAACGCCTGAGATAAGTTGACTGTAAACGCATCGGTTGAATATACGCTAATCGTCGGCTGGAAGGCATCCTGATTTCAGGATTCAAGGTGTCATAACCTGTGTGGGCTGAGGGTTTTTGCTTCGGTTCTACTTACATGTGAATGTTCCTCGGTATCTATTGATTGGTTTGACGTGTATAGATTCATGTTTGAACTTGCGTTAGTTTTCGGCCTGCCTCCAAGCCGACATTGGTGCTAAGTAGAGAACAATGCAGGCCCGAAAATCCCACGGAGTCCAGATATGAGCCTTAGTTAAAGTAGCTCACTCCAGATGAGGATGACTGAGCCATAATAATAGCACGGAATTGGAACGCCAGAATGAGATTGATGGTGGTTGACATGTCTCCGAATACATCAGTGTTCCGTATCTATCCTGCTTTGCAAATCTTCCCAGTTCCTTAGTTTCGTTGTCATGTACCTCGGCCGGCGGAAAATACTGTTTCATCGCCAGCGCTGTTTTGGTGCTGTTCTAATAGCCGAAGCGCAGCTGCCTATACACCGCCGCTTTCCAGGAATGACGCAACGGGCCGGCATTCTCCGTTCTTTAAAGATTTTGCTCGTTCGGCGGTGCTCATCTCGTTTTAACCTCTGATCAATAGCATTTTCAGACATTCTCATTGAAGCTTAGAAATTGAGTGAGTCGTTCAATACACTATACTTCGTTTGAACTTTATTTCTGTAGCGCGGTCTGAATGTCCACCGCGGATCATCTCGGACGCCCAGTATAACAGCCACCACACCTAGAAAGGGAATACATCAGCCTTGAAAAATGAGAGGGTTAAAATGAAAATGTTTGCGTCGCTTTCAGAAATGACAGAATGTACAACATTCCGCTGGCCGAGGTTTTCCGATTGGTCCGGCATTTCCCGGGCCAATAGGAAAAACCTCGGCCTCGCGGAATATTGTTCATTCCTCTTTCCTCTAAACGACATAAATAGTTCTATTTTAAACTTCCCATTTTTCAAGGCTGATGTTCCCTTTTTAGGTGTGCACTGCGTTCGGGACCCAGGTACACCGGCCCGTCGCGCCCTATGGCCGACCGCGGAGACAATGCTGCCGCGGTCTGCCGACCTCGGAGATACGGTTTGCCGAGCTCGTATCCAAGGTCCAGAAATTTCAATTCCGCCTCCACGTGCACT
Source organism: Mycena galopus ATCC 62051 (assembly GCA_014925785.1). Classification (NCBI taxonomy): domain Eukaryota; kingdom Fungi; phylum Basidiomycota; class Agaricomycetes; order Agaricales; family Mycenaceae; genus Mycena; species Mycena galopus. The sequence goes on from WIQG01000413.1 coordinate 24,232, forward strand.
AATTAGGGAATATCATGGAGGCAATGTTAGGCCTGCCGAACCTGCCGATTATGCCAAAAAGGCCCCAGTCCCAAAAGTTCTTTGCAAAGTGTTTTGAACTTGCGTTCCTCACAAGTCAAGTACTCCAAGGGAATGAATATATATTGAAAGCTGAAATTTACACATCCTTGCTCCTTCATGTGCGCGAAGAGGACCGACCATTCGAGGCCCTCCCTCCCTCGCTGCGCTCATGGGGTCCCCCAAGTCGGCGCGTTCCCCTCTGTCCCTCCCCTAACCTAGCCCTAACCGGCGAGGCGGGACGACAAGGTGGATACCCGGGAGCGGGGGATAAGCGTCCCCAACGGCCGGAGGGCTCTCTGCTGTGGTGATGGATGGCCCATGGGATTTATAGCGAGGCGGCGAGCTGGCGACGATGGTGGGAGGAAGAGAACAGCAACGTGGCTAACCGTGATGTTTGTTTGGCATGTGTCGGAGCTTGAACTCACCGAAAGCTGCCGCCATCAAATTACCCGATTGGGATCGCAAGTGGAGGCGGAAATGCAACAGTGAGGTCGGCCATAGGGCGCCCTGGCGCGACGGGCCGGGTCTACCGCTGTCTACCCAGTGAGTAGGAGTTCTCCTGCTCAATTCTCACATTTTTCAAACCGTAAACACAGGTCGCTCGCCAGCATCCGGTTCATGGACTCGTGACCAGTCTGCTTACGATGATGAGCAAAAATAGTGGCGAGCACTTTGCTGCTGGTCACGAGTCTATCCGGTTCATATCCCAGCGGCTATTGCAAATCCAGCAAACTATCTTTCGGTGTATGTGAAGTTGACATTATGTGTGTTACGAGAAATGCACCCTACTTATCAACGGTCGTAGGCCAATTTTTGTGAAATTGTCGTAGGCCACTGCTTTGCGAGTGAGGGAAGTGGAGAACTTGAATCAGGCAATAAGGCGTGAAAAACTTCCAAACGTGTAAATGTCGGTAGTCTCGTTGCCACTTCGGGCAGCGCTCCCCAAACTCGCACCGCTCGTAGGCAGTTCGGAGAGGAGAAATACAGATGTTGGGACTCTAATGATCACGATGAAAGAGTGATTTGCGAGCGCCGCCTTAATGGCTGGTTTTTTTGCTGCCCCAAATCACGACGTCTCCCAGCCGAATCCCGAGAAGATCTGAAGCCGAGATTAAAACAAGATCTGCCTTCGCTTCGCGCCGACGGTTAAGTACTAACGGTGCGTAAATACTTCACAGTGGCCCAACTGATTCATATCACAAACCGTTTCAGGCCTCAGCTGAAAAGTCGACCTGCATCCGAATCCCTCGGAGTGGACACAATTATTTATTGCACTTGTCGATCCTTGAGAGGTCAAGGAATCGACGACGGGTCAACCGCGATTTGAGTCGTTTTCACAAATTATGGTACAGTAAATTACAAAATTTTAGTCTGGCACGCTTGAAATCGGATGTGAATAGGAACAAAAGTCCTATACATCCGACCAAGTTGACTTGGGGGGTTCGGCTATTTGACGTGCAGGGCCGCGGCGGGGAGGCGTAGTGGAGTGATTGGAATGGGATGTCGACGATGGACTCCTGAGTAGGGAGTGGTTATTGTAAGAATTTGGCGGGGAAGGGAACGTAGTGTAGTATGTGTTCAGTGGCGCGGTGGAATTGCTGTCGGATTCTGCAGTATGCGGACGCGTAGAATCCGCCGTATGCGGGCGCGTCGAAGTTGCGGTGTACGGGCGCGTGGAGCTGGCGGTTTGCGGACGCACCGAGTCCGCTGTGTTCGGGCGCGTCGAAGGCGCGGGCTGCGATTTCACATTGCGAGATACGACGCTGGGTGGGGGAGGCTTCGGCCGCGGGTGTGCAAATCGCATATCACTGGCCTCGGATATCATTTGTGAAGAGGTAGGGTATGGGAGGGTATGCGCGCGTTCCGACTCGTAAGCTTTGGCAAGCACGAAATTGCGGAATGCGCGGGTGCTGAAAGCCACCGTGAAGGCCGTGGCAATGCAGCGGGTGCTCAGCACAAGTGTGGATGACGGTGGGGAGAGGCTCTTGACAACAAGAAGGGTCACCGCGGTAACCGTTGTGCCAAGGAGATATGCGAGATTTGCTCGGTAGATGTGGTGGGCGACGAGCGAGTCCCTACGATGGTGGTATTGCATCTTCAGGAGCGTGAGGACCAGCGCCGCGATCAAAAACAGAGCAGACGACGCGTTACCCAGTGGCAACCAGGCTACTGTCGGAAGGACATGACAGTTGGAGCCAAAGGGTGGGGTAGGGCCAGTGACCGCTCGATATTGAGTAGCCACAGCAGTCTGCCCTGGGTTTCAATACCGACGCACTATGAGCAGGGATTTACGCACCCAACAACCCATCATAGTTACGAACAACGCAACCAGAGCGCCACGAATTATCTGATTATCCGCCCATAATAGGGAAGTGCGAAACGTAAATATCATTGCGGATGAAACTACGACCAGAACAACTCCCGCTTGAGAGAGAGATGCGGCGAGTTGACAGTTATTAGTTTGAATAGCACTGAGGAAGACTACTGGAAACGTTGCGAGGATGGCACCGTAGCGCAAGGCAAGGAACCTGAGCCAACTCTGGTCAGAAATTAAGCTAATCCTCTGCATTTTACGTACGCATAAGGAGGAATCGTACGCCAGATAGGTTTTCGATAAAGCCTGATCTCGTCTGGAAGAAGTGTAACACTACGAGTGCCGGTCAAAGGGAGGTTTGGATATCCTATTTTGCGCTTACTATTCCCAAAGAATTATGGCCAGCGCAACACAAGCTGAAACAGCGAAGCCCACTGCGGAAATTATCAATATTGGGCTAGAGCATCGAACAAGGAGGCGCACACTGGGCATCTGCGTTCGCAAAATTATCGAGCGCCACCTCGTCGGATCCAGAGGCGCTGCGGGAGACCGCTCGAGAGAGACCAGAATGTGAGGTGAACATACGGCAGAACGGGTGAGGGCCCTACACCGCAGAGCACTTTATACAGATTGGCCTACGCAACTAATAATGCTGTCATGTATCGACAGTTCCACGCCGCAGAGAAAAATCCATGTGGTCAAGATATTTTAATGGGACAATCCATCCCGCCCTCTGGGAGGAGAGCGGCTCTGGTCGACTGGTGACGTTTTTGGCGCTGTTGTCTGCTTGCGCAGGTGATGGTTGCCTTCTCCGTGTGATGGATGGTTATCGCATCTCACCTGTTCCTGTTTGCCAAGTTCTCTCCAGAATACGAAACGGCGTAAATATCCCACGACACAAGAGGCTCGTGGAAATCCCGTGGCTTCTCTTTCGTCCAGAGTCGGGGAGAGTACGGAGCTAAATGGTCAGCCGCACTATAATTTATAGTCAGAACACTGTCAATCACCTTTAATCAATCCTATCACAGAAATATTGAAAAGATCAGCTGTCGCAGTGTCTGTTGGCTCTGGACCTGGCACCTGTGAGATTAAGGAAATTGTGCTCCCGAGATAAGCATTATCAGACCAAAGCGGCAAGCAAATCTCGCGGGGTGCCGTTTGCCTAATTTGACGCCTATTTAGCGCACACGACATTAATCACCTGGCATTTGCCGGGTACCGCCGACTTTGAAAGCTTCACTCCGTCCAGTAATTGTACGACATTTATCAGCAACGACTCATCATCTGTCGGATAAGAGAATATCTTAGCGTTTGTGACTTGTTAGTAGACAGTGATCAGCCGGGGTTGCAGAAGGGCGGGTGGTATAGTAGGAATGAAGGCACGGATATCTCTAAGTATTCGAAACGTCCTCGTCATGGAAATCGTCTCTGTTGCCGAGGTCAGTATCAACGAAATATATTTGAGACGCGTAACTCTCACCAAGCACTCGAACGTCCTACACTTCATCCGCAGGTGAACCTCGAGGAGGATTCACTTAAGGACGAGTCGTATAGACCTTCGTCACTACGTAGGATGTGCAAGTTCGTAGTCTGATGGATGATCTTCGTAGTTTGATGGCGCAAGCTCGTCGCAAGCAGCCAAGCGAGTGCAAGTTCGTCAGAACCCGTCGGAACGGATCAAGGGCATGCAAGTTCGTCAGAACATGGTGCAAGTTCGTCGTAAGCCCCAATCCGGCGAGCCATCTGATGCATGCCGTCATTCTGGTTGATGCGCCGACTGCTCTTCTTCACCATCATCTCGCCCCGCCGCCCGCTTTCTGGCAGTCTTCGCGGTGTGTTTCCCGCTGCCATCGGCTCCACGCGAGGCTTGGATACTAATATTTCCTGTTCTGACAGACGGCAAATGGATGGCTCCTTCTTTTTCTGGGAGAACACGGGACAAGAACAGCAACGGTACAATGACCAACTGCTCTCACTGCTCTGCTCACTCGACTGTTCCTCAATTTTAGACACTTGCCGCACGTCAATCACGATGCGTTGGGTGATTTCCTAGCGTCAATCCCGTTAGAAGCGCCCTTGGCGCCGTCTGTCAATTCTGGCGGTTACGGCAACCCTGCCCCGCTTCTACCTCCAGGTGCGAGTGTTTCCCGCCTCAATTACACCGACTCAATGATGTTTCCGGACAGATCTGTTCCCTGGTGCATATACGTCTCACGCTGCTTCCGCCAGATTCCAGCATGAGTTCACGGCACCGACTTCGTGGGATGCCGCGCCGTCTTCTTGGTTGCCGCAATCAGCACAGCCGCTTAGCCAAATGCCCCCACCATGGGATGACGGCTCAAGGCAGCCGCATTGGGATGATTTTGTCTCTAGGTGCGAGGATCCCCCTCCTGTGTTTTACCCAATATGTATGCCCTTCTCCTCACAGCAGTCGATCGGCGCCCGCGCATTTCTCCTCTACAACAGAGTCAAGCGGGAGCGAATTTTCGAGTGATGGTTATGGGTAGGATTCCCAATATCATGTTTTGTGCTGGTACTGAACGTTTGACTAGCATTGATCTACTCATAGGGGATTTTAGGTTTTTTATTTTATTTTGTCTCTGTTCGAGCAAATGCGTAAACCTTTCTCAGTGATTCACATCCAAACTCAAGATTTCCATCTGCTGCCCCATCCAGCATTCCCGACGACGATGATTGGTCATCCCGGTAAATATTCTCAACTCTTTGGCTCCATCCACTGACAAATGTAAATAGGTGGTCGTCCAGCAGCTCACGCCCAGTATCGGTGGCGCCGTCAAGCATGTATGACGACCTAGGCGAAGATAGGTCAGTGATTCATACTGCCTTTGTGCGAAACTGGTGCACTGATTTTGTCCCCGTTAGCTCGCTATCTGTGTCTGTTGAGATCGGACCGTGGGATGATACCGGTGGGGACAACGAACCATCGTAAGTTTCCTATTATCGTTATGTCCAATGCCGCTGAAACTCCCAACTTCAAGCACGTCGATTTTATTTCCTGTCCCGCATTCCGATGTTTATGTGATCGACGAGGCAGCGGACATTGATGCGCGTCTCGGGTGGGAGTGGAAGCCGTCGAACATCAAGTGGTTGGATCCGGGAGTGTCTTCCCAAGTCACGGACTTCCTCCACGGCATGAAGCTCACGAATAAGACCAAGATCTATGCTCTTCACCGGGTGAAGGGTTGCCCATCGCAGTTTCCTTTCTTTTCCAAGCGCACGGCGTACCTCGTAGATCTTACCGAGATGTCAGATTTAGACCCCGAAATGACAGTCGATGACACCCTCCGCGATCAGGTTTTTTTTCTGCCCTGTTTGTCAAATAAATACAGGCTGACTGCCGCCTACACTAGGACTCTCACTCTTGGCTCGGGTCCACAGGCGCTCGAAACGCACCCGATGCACATATACCCGGCTCATTTTTTGGTCTCACCGACAACATCAAAGTTGCATGTCGGCGAGCTGCTCCATTCTGCGCTGGCGTATCGGCATGTGAAGCCCTTGATTCTGCTTTTCTGGCAGAGGAAAGACGTGAGCTGGACCCAGAACCGAGTCGAAAACTTGCGGCAGCAGTACTGCGCACGCGGGAAATGCAAGATGATACTGATGTTGGTTGGACTCTTGCGTGCGATCTTTTTATTATTGTCTCACCTTTCAGCGCTCTCACCGATTGACCAGATTCCATCATTCCCTTCAAAAATGGCGCTGTAACGGCATTCGTGCTGATGGTTTACGGTGTGACGGGAGTATCTCCCTGCACAAATTGAACGCGGTATGTTTTGCCCTGTTTCCACCGCCTATTTCTGTGCTTAATTAAGGTCAAGCCCATGCGGAATAAGGAGCATATTCTGCTTTGCTCCAAACGCAATGAGGCCCTCACCTTTAATTCCCTTCACTCGCAGGTGCTCGTCCTTGATCACGTCTCTGAGGAGATTTTTGTGAAGGTGATGAATGGTGAGAGCATCATAGAGGAGGACGACACTGAGGGCAAATGTCCGAGGGTTGTTTCAGCGCGCACCGGACAAAAAGGGAAACATCGCTGCCGTGAGTTCATTTGTGCTCCGTACTTTCAGTAGTCGTTCAGAACTAACACATGTACACATTTTAGCGTTCAATCATCACAAGAATGGGCGTCCATATGTCGCCCAGATTGGGCCAGTCACCTGTGCCGCGAAGATGATGATCTTTTGCCCGTGGGAGTCACTCCACCCCACGCTCGCACGCATGGCATTGGTTGTCCCGAATCCCAAGTCGGGTCATACCCATCCTCCGCCACCAGCCGGTAAAATTACTCAGGCCGTTGCAGAACGGTATCGGCAGTGTGTTCGCAAGATTGGCCTTGGAGCAACCGTATCAAAAGTCGAGAATAGTGGGAGTTATTATCCCAGTGCCGCCGAATTTTTACTGACGATACGTAGCACAATCAACCAAGGATTTGGTCGACGGGAAGACACCCGGTCTATTTCATCCGGGGCTGCTCAGCCGCGACGCCAAGACTCGACTCATCCAGCAGGTTAAAGACGAGTTGAACAGTTTATCGTCGACGGGCGCAAACACCCGTCAACGTGATTTTTCTTTTAACCCTTATGAATTTTTTTCTCATTCCGTTGTTTTCAGAGGTTGCAACATACATTGCTGACCAAGAGGTTCTGAGCGACGAGAAGCGATATCTTCACAGCTCGCTTTCCCGTGATGGCAAGCGAATCATCTTCGGTGCGCATCACAAATTGCTCAATTCCATCCACGATCTTCGCACCCTCGACTGCGACACCACCTTTAAGCCTGTTGTAGGCGAGATGAACATTTTTGAGATCAATGGGTGGTTGATGGGAATTAACGAATGTACGCAAATTCTTCCTCGTATCATTCCATGCTAATGTGATGGTAGCGGTGACGGTCATGCGCGTGTGGATGGAAATACACGACCGGGCGGCGTTCAAAGCTGTCTGGGAAGAAGTTCAACGTCTCGTTCTTAAGCTCACACGTAAGCGGCTGAAGTTTAAGGGCCTTCACAAGGGAGGGAAAATTTTGGGGCTAAACTCCGACATGGAGGCGGCGCCGCTTCTCGGCTTTGCCGATGCATTCATCGCAACGATTGATCTCGAGGATGTGCGTTCCGTTGTTGGGACTGATGCGCAGAAACTTCTTCCTTTTGTCCTACGGGTCTGCTATTCACACTATAATCGGTACAGTTCTGCTTGTTCTGTCGTCCTGCGCTCACGTCTTTCAGTGGAATTCCCCTGCTCCCGCATCTATCAAAAGCGATCCGGCAGCGTATTTTCAACCTCAAGTATCTCAAAACACGGGCCGCCTTCGAAGCTTTTAAAGCCTGGATTCAGATTGTCCCAGACCCCCATGGTGTACTCAGACGTGCGCTATCTTTTTCTGATACTCCTTGGCTTTCTTTGCTCAACTTTAGTGGTAGGGTGGTGGGAGCACAAGACCATGCATCGTTGGCTGCTTCCGGGTCTCATCCAATGTTTATCCAACATCCCGCTCGAACAATGGAACACGATGGAGGCCACCACCAACCTCGGTGAGGCGCAGCATGCATGGAACAACAACGAGACCGGGACTGGTATGGGCGCTCTCGAGTCTTTCAAAAAGTGAGCTTCCATCTCTCATCATATTGTGCGTAGTATTGTACTGAACCCAACCGAGATACGAAGAGCTTGATGTCCGAAGAGCTGAAGAAATTGAGTTGCGCAAGTCAACTGGAATCTCGCGAAATGCGCATAACGAGGTATCTGATCGCTACGGCAATCGAACAGCGCAGCAGACTCGGAATTCTGAGAAGTTCAGACGCGCTCACAACGCTGACGCGACAGTCGCCGCTTTGGTTGCGGAATTATCGGAGATGAGAGAGGAGCTTACAGGAGCTCGCAGCGAAGCTGAGGTGAGGTAATTCTTATTCTGTCCCCTCACAGCACTTATGCAAAATTTCACAGACTGAGCCGTCGTCCGGAGCTGTGGACCACGTCCGCGTCCGTGAGCTTGAAACTGCAGTGGTGGAACTCGAATCCAAGCTCAAACAGGCTAAGGCCGAAGCGAAGGTAATATTTTCCCGCTCAGTGGATCAAAACTCACATTTTCGCATACCAGTCAAACTCTTCCGGGCGTATTCGTGCGTCTAAAGCCAATGTTGGTGCTGCCGGCGCTGTAGCGTCGACGACGCCAGCCGAAACACGGGCTGGGTCAGGATCTTTCGCCGAGACAGCCGCAGCGTCGTCGACGCATGCGCCCAAGTCCTTGGAGGAGGTTGCTGTAGCTCCGCTTGTCCCGCCTTCGCCCACTGTACCTGTGTCGAGCACTGTGGTCGCGGCGATGGACACGGGCGATTCGGAGCAGGCTGGTGTGGCCCTGCGTCGTACGTCGGGCCGCAAGCGCACACAAGCTGAGGTATCTGTCTCAGCTCCCTCGGTGTCCAACAAGCGTCAGAAGCAGCCTCAAGATCCGCTCGCAGGATGGGTTATGGAGGATCCCGAAACCGGGGAAAAGCTCACTGGGCACGAGTGGGTTGAACGCAATCCAGGGGAGTTTGCAGAACGCTATCCAAAAGATCACAAGCGGTACCTCGAGTACCTCGAGCTTCAGGCGCTGTCTTCATAGATATCACAAGATAGGCCTTCGCTTCGCTCCGGAACCATAGTAACTAAATACTAAATACCGAAGATCTTTTCACTTTTTTCCTACACTATCTGTATGACAGTATATGAAAGAAATAGGAAAGGCTTCCACACATATCCAAGCAAACCCCGAAACAATGTCAAACTTCCAGAGAACTCGCGTTGCATATCAGCGGAGTGTTGGGAATTAAAGGCCATACTGCAGAGGAATTTCCTGCCAAGGGATTTGTCACCGTCAGAGGGGATGGGCAGAATGAATGCAAGGGAGACTGAGAACGGTGAGAAAGAATTGAAAAGAAAGTTGAAGCATATCAGGTTATATTGACTAACCACCGTGGCAAGGCTCGACGAGGAAGCTAACAATGACGAAGAAACTCAAAATGCGGGAGACTACCGTAAAGAAGTTACTTGAATGTTCTCGCGCATAGAGGAGCAAGCCAAAGATAATGACACCCAGAAGCAACAGGGAGAACGGAACAAAGATGATTCAACCAAAATGTGATAACCAAGTGAAGAGGGTGAAAAAGCAAGCAGCATCGACAACTGTAGCCTACGAGAGCATGGAACCGCCAGGAAATGAGATTGATCCTTCATCCCAGCCATACAACCGGAAATTTCGAGAGGACCAGGAACAACAGGAAATAATTGTTGGATTGTTAGAGAAATGGTAGTGATTAGATCCGTGGCAGGACAGAGATGTCGCAGAAATAGTGCAGTAGAGTTAAATTGAGGCCAAGTTCTCAGCAGCAGACCGAAGAGTTGATCAGATCGGCCGAGAATCGATCATTTGAGCACGGGCAAAGGGGAAATTGATCAGCATTCCACCCGACATCAGGGCCGCTTTTATATGTCGAGGATCTTCCGGGAGAACTACGTGGCCTCACGGCCGTATGAATAGAATCATGCTGCGCCGTAGGCAGCAGCAACTGCGATCTACTGCTTCCTGTCAAGAAAGGACTGCGGGCCGGTCAGCTGTTCCGTCGTAAATGAAAAGGCTGTTTTGGAAAGAACAGAAAGTCGAGGATGGAAGGAGTTAAGCCAAGAGGAAGAGCAGAGAGAAACCAAAAGGAGGATGGATATATGGAGAATTAGCACAGCCGAGGAGCCATTTGCTTAAAGAACGGTTAATTCATGTACACGTGACCCACGCAGCCAGTTTTACTCGCCTATTTGCACTCTTCTTTATCTACACCATTTACAACAATTCAATGCTCCTGTTTGTGCACTACGGCCGTTGACGAAGAGCCTTATTTAATGTCTTTAGATGTAGCGGACTAAGAACATGACAAACAACCTCGACCAATACTCACCATCAGGAGTAAATGATCTTGCCGCAGACATTAATAACCGTAGCTTACTCTTGAAATATCCCAATAAGCTGTGGTAAATTGGCGTATATTTTCCTCTGCGTACAGACCGTGATTGCTGAAACTTGGCGGTGCAATACGGGTTGGTCTTTGTCGCCAAAAAAACTCATAATCTAAGCAGACCGATTCGTCCCTGTATCATATTTACTGACTCAACTTTTTGGGCAGTCTGCCCGATGAGCCGTACCCTATTTTTTCAATAGCAGTTAGACTTACCCTCATAGATTTAACGTCGTCTTGAATCGATGGAATCTGTGTCTTTAATCAGCGGACCCCGGCGCGTCCCAGTTGATTATTTCATTCTTCTTACTGAGTACTAGGTGTGGTTTATCAGAAGGCGATTGACTTGTCGCATGATTGGGCGATCGTTCCCGGTGTGTCCCACTCAACTTCTTCATTTCTTTTAATCACTGACCTTTCAATCTAGTCCGCGCCTTGACTCAGGTCATCACCATGTCCCTGATGAAACGAATCAGGCCCTTCATCGGTACGTCTCTTCAGCTCTGAGTTGACTTGCTTGTGTTGACTTGAACTCTTGCTACTGACCTTGAGCCGAGTAGGTCGCAACTACCTCGAGCTGCGTCACCTTACATTTCTTGTTGACTGTATGCTGACTTCATCGCAGATCTTATCCACCTCAGACCTCGCCCCGGACGCCGTGACTCTGCGCGCACGCCTCTATTTCATCGGTACATTGATTTACTACTCAGTCACCGTAAGTCAAGCATTGAACTTGAAGCTGGACATTTGAGTATGATTTATCTTCACACAGGTCTGTTTAATTATTAAGTGCGTGTCGGGTTCGGTTCAAGACGACGCCTTGGACCACTGCTATGTTCCCGGGTACGTCCCCGTGCCTCTGCCTTCATTTTCGGGCTGACCTGCATCTAGGTACATTTGGATTACCCTCCGGAACATCAAAACCCTGCCGGGGTATTACTGATGTGTTCGTATCGCGTTTCCTTGACCTGGATTGACGTCCTATTTATTATCCGTCGCAGGGCCTCGATCCGAGGCGCCGAGAGTCGAAGTATGGCGAGGCGATTTTCTCTATTGACCAACGCAGGCCCTGACTGGATGGGTCTTGATTTGGTACGTCCGCCTCTTCTTGTGTGAAGCTTGTTCATTGACTGACTCTAATTCCGATTCAGAGCAATTGCTGCGCCTTTTCGAAGCCATTCAGAGCTACTACCACGATCGTTCGAAGCGTCAAAGCGGGAAGTATAGTGTCTGGACTTGAGGTGCGTATGTCTGTTTGATCTGCGATTGACCGATGTAGGTCATAAAACGCAACCTTCAACATTACCCCAACCTTCAATGGTTCAAGTCGTGCCTTGGGGATGTCCGCTCGTTCCTTTCACTTGGTTGAACCGTTGGTTAATTTACTAAATTGTTCCGTTCGCTTGAGACTTCTGTCTGTATTCCAGATCACCGAAACGATGCCGGGGTGCGTTCCCTTCATTTGATCTGCGTTGACTCGATTCTGGACTGACTGATTGACTTGGATTGGGGATCCATTCGTCCGAAACTCGAACTGGCGTGTATATTGACCGCTACCTTCGTATTGTCGTGACAGAGCGAGCGTGCTCCGTGCTCGAAATTGGCAACTACGACGACAATTGAACCGTGGGAGCAGCAACAAATGTATGTACGATGATGCGCCAGAGGAGGATGCTGGGACTTCGGCGTGCCGATAGCACCGTGACAGCTCGCTGACCCGGCAATTCATGTCCGGAACATTTCTTATTAATTCTTACTCAGTCTCATAGCCCCCGGAATATTATACATACTATGTAGTATAAAAGCTCAATTAAGCATCGGCGTAGGGCATCCGTTTGCCCTAACGCGAGTTCTCCCATCAGAAGCTCTACTTCGCTCCGACTTACCCCTTTCATCACTTTCATCTCAACAGAGGAGACACACCTGGTTTTTATTGCTGCTCCTGTGGTAGCACAGATGGCAAAATTTACAAATTAATGCACATTCAGTGGCAGAAAGGGAGGGTTTGGCGAACACAGGTCGGACTTCTGATGGGAGTGATGGCAATGGTCGGGATAGGCGAGACGAACGCCTATGCTCATCGGGTTCTAATCTGACGAGCTTGCACGTTGGACATGCCAAATATGGCATCCGACGAGCTTGCGCTGGAACCGACGAACTTACGCATCATTTGCCGAAGCCCTGACATCCTACGTAGTGACGAAGTATGTGAGGGCTCCTTAAGGACGGTCGGTCGAATCGATCCAATACTCGTGCATCGAGCTGATCGTAGGCTGGTCCTTGGAAGATTTCCACCCAAATGTCACCCCAGAACGCTTCGTAGACGTAAAGGCGGAGCAAGACCAGCTTCACTTTTCGCCGGGACATGATCGTTGTGTCGAGAGCGTCGGAATATCTTGTGGACTCCACCCGCGAGCAGGGCTTCTCGTCCTGCCAGAAGGTTGACCTGAGTTCGGGACCCAAATGTACGTCTTCCAATGCATGTAGAACGGAAACCAGCATCTCTGTGTTTTCGAGGCTATTCAAATGGGCGAGGCACAGGTGGATGAGAGCGGGGCAGTACAGGAGGATGTTAATGAGGTCGTGTGAGAGCTCCCAGTTCAGTAGGGTCAACGACGTCAACTGCGCTCGCGAACGACGAAGGAGCGGCAAGATGGGGGACACATCTCCATTGACGAGGAGCTTGAGTGGATACCTCGACATGCAGTCTGTGCAGCACGAGCAGCTGGACGTGGTCTGCTTGAACATTGCTCGGGCCGTTGAACGAAAGGAGACCGCACTCGCGCAGGCCTTATGCTGCATGACGCAAAATTACCAAATGCTCCCGTAGGTCGAGACCACCGCGATATTCGTTATCTGCTCCCAGGGAATGGAAGGTACGACGGTGGGTCGGAAGTCGGTGGTGCCTAGGCTTTGCCGCACCAGGAAAACTTTCTGCAAACTCGGAGAGACTGGAAAGAAATCAATATCCACCCCACCGGGACCCAGGGGATTGAACCAATTGAGGTCGAGATAAGCTTCCAATCGGCACAGTCAGGGGATTTGAAACTTGATTCGCGAAAGAGCAGAGAAGTAAGCGGGAATCTTGATGTCACCCTCGAGCACCAGCCGTTCCCAGCGACTGCAATGATGTATGGCGCTATTCAGCAAGTTTAGAAGGTGGGTGTCGGAAGGCTCGGAACTCCAATTGAAATGAATGTCGAGCGAAAAATCGTTCGAAAGGGCTAACTGGATCTGCGGCATGGGCACAGGGAAACTTTCTCGGATATCCGTCCAGAGGTTTGGGTCGCCCAGAGCGTCCAGTAAGAGGAAATTCGTGTGAGACGCCATGGGGGGTAATCGCGCTCCCTGGAACCGAACGTGCGCGGTGGCACCAACCACAAAATCTTCGTGATCAACTCCGGCGGGAGTCGGCGAATGGAAACGATTCCATGGTGCTCCAAGATGAGTCCCTGCAGGCTGTCGTGCTCCCTAACAAGTTCGCGATGGGAGGTGGCGACCTTTCAATTGGCCGCTCCACCAGCACAACATACGGGCCGCTGCCACTGACGCTGTTGCGCTTGTGCAGCCATCGCAAAGTGTTGTCGTACTCCTCAAACACTGCGGAGATCCGATTGTGTTAGCCCAACTAAAAGGCCTTCAAAAAAGTACTTGCATACGAGTGTGTTTTTGAGTGTGTTTTAGCTGCATCTAAAACATGGGAACAAAGATAGCTTTTTTCCGTGTTTTTTCGTCCGCATAAAGGAAAGATTTTACACACAGAACAATTATGCCGGTTTTAGTGCTTTTTAGTGCCCACAACTGTACCCATTTTTCCCCAAGTAAAAATTTGTCCTGTTTTTCTCTCGGTAACATAACACATCTTTGTTCCTCTAAAACATAGGAAAAATGAATCATTTTAGCCCCTGGAGTTCCGGGGATAAAAGGCATTGTTTTTCTCTGGCAAAAACCCGAGAAAAATGTTTCATTTTTTCTGGTGTTTTACTGTAGGAAAAACTAGCGTGCGCTAAGCGCCGTACTTAGGCGCGCGCTAGCGCACGCGAGCGTGCGCTTAGAGTGCGCTAGCGTACACTCAAGGTATGCTCGGCGGCAGCTCAGGGCGCGCTTGGGGGCCGCTCATGGCGCACTCAGAGAGCGCCAAGCATCAGGCTCATTTACCGTCCATAGAAAAGAAAAGGACGAGGAACGCACGTAAATAGACCAGAAGCGGGCACGGTGACGGGCAGCCATGTCCCGGTAGAGCCACTTGCTGGCAGATCGCGGAACTCCTCGTGTGTTGTGCATGCCCGATCATCTGATTCATTAGTTTGGGTTCATTTTGATTTCCGAGAGCTGGAATGAGGAGGGACACACTGGAGGAAATACCAGAAACGGGACCTTGTGATGATATTGTTGGGCGCGAATATGCGCTGTGCGCATGCGGTAGTTTTCGGCTCGGTGGGCCGCGTATTTCGGAGCGAGCTAAGGTTCTTGGAAGCGTGTTTGAGAACTATGGGCTGCTGCTGGACAACACGACCAAACACGCTCTTTGCCCCCTTCAACATGCTCAGCGTCTCAGCGTCTCGCTACATAATTCCCCCATCTGGATATTATTATTGAATACTTAGCTTGAACAAAAAATCCCTCAACAGACCAAGCCGACTCGGACACCGTTGTGGCTGTGCCTTCCCTTGCTGTCTCTCGTTTCGGATAATTCCGAAATCCCCTACTAAGTATGTTACTAATATTTTTCGATTTTCCTGTCCCTTCTCTTCTTCGCCAGAATGGACTACCGAGGTCTCACAAATTGCAGTGTACTCCGCGAGCAAAACACTATCGATTGATGCGGACAAGTTCACGTGAGCAGCCGATCAGATTCATCGGAAAGTGCGTAGGCGCAGCACAACACGATCAAACATACTCACGCGCTCTATGAACACGCTCAGCGTCTCGCTGTGCTGCCAGGCGGCCCAGGCCTGCGCTTGCCCCAGCGTCCTTACAACCTCGGGAAGTTGATTTAGTCTGTCCCAGCAATCTTCTGCGGAGCGGGTGCAGCCTCAGGGCGGGGTGCACAACAAATTTCCGCGAAGCGGCGCGTCAATTTGGCGCGCAAGCAAATTTCGTAAAGCGGCACGTGAGTTGAGGGCCAAGAAATTTCCGCGGAGCGGCGCGTCAGTTGAGTACTGAGCAAATCAAGCAGGACAGGGCTGGGTGCTCAACAAATTGGTGCGTCAATTGGTAGCAGAGCGCATAAATTGACATGCCCCTCTCTACCATTCGTCGTGTCACAATCCCGCCCGCGTTACAATCCCGTCATCATGTTACACGTCATGATCAAAGTTTCTTTCTTTATACCACCACCCGCGAAACTCCGCCAGCTTCCATTTTCCTCATTCGGAACCTCCTTTTCATGGTGAGATTAATTTGATTTCCAAATCCCGCCGCGGCGAGTCGTCCACAAAAGTCGATGGTGACTTTAAATGTATCAAGTTCAACTTCGGTTTTGTCTTTCTCAAAGTCCGGTGGGGTATTAGCATGGACCCCTGTCTATCGTGTTTTCCGGCTACAGGCACCCGGCGCTGAAAAGCCTGGATTCACAAACTCACTTTGGGAACAGGGTCCCCTGAGTCATGTCGAAGCCTCAGATCAGCCTAGAACACCATTCTATCTTTCACACTAATAATAATGACCACGTTATTTTGAGCCTTGGCTCTTGCCTCGAAATCTCTTAAGTCTCTCCGCCATGGCCACTGCGAAACGACGCTGAGCGGCCGCTGAGCGCGCGCCGAGTGCGCCCTGAGCGGCCGCCGAGCGCACCCTGAGTGTACGCTAGCGCACTCTAAGCGCACGCGAGCGGGCGCTAGCGTGCGCCTAAGTACGGCGCTCAGCGCGCGCTTGTTTTTCCTCAGATAAAACAGGAGAAAAAATGAAATGTTTTTCTTGAGTTTTAGCCGGAGAAACACAATGCCTTTTATCCCTAGAACTCCGGGGGCGAAAACGATTCATTTTCTTTATGTTTTAGAGGGACAAAGAAGTGTCATGTTAGCGAGGGAAAAACAGGACAAAATTTTACTTGAGGAGAAATGAGTGCAGTTGTGGGCGCTAAAAAGCACTAAAACCGGCATAATTGTTCTGTGTGTAAAATCTTTCCTTTATGCGGACGAAAAAACACGGAAAAAAGCTATCTTTGTTCCCTTGTTTTAGATGCAGCTAAAACACACTCAAAGAGACACTCGTATGCAAGTACTTTTTTGAAGGCATTTTAGTTGGGCTAACACAATCGGATCTCCGCAGTGAAAATGAAGATCGCGCTGACGACTGGCAGAATGTCGATGTGGGATGATTTCCACAACGTAAAGTGACGCTGCAGACTTGAAATATAGTCTTGCACAATGCGGACCTCGCTTTCATCTGGAGCGTCGTTGCTGCGCCAACAGGGACACGACCTGCGGAAGGAGTGGGGATCGTTGGAGAGAAAGGCGGCAAAGCCGAGGGGATTGGAGACACGTGGTCAAAGGGGGAAAACAAGGTTGCGAGTCTAGAAGAGCGTATAAGCCTTGGTACAACTTGAAGCCACTAGACGCGGACGTCGTCGTGTGCTGGCAGACGCATCAGATCCGCGCAAATCGGCCGAAACGACCGCGTCCGGAGATGCCCGGATGGCAGCACCTGAACTTCACGTGATGCCAAATTTTCAGGAAATTTCTAGGTGCGCAGTATCCAGCGACGAGCCAGGGTGTGTGTATTTTCTGTGAGACAAATACGCGCAGGATCCTCGCTGGGCCAACGTGGAAGAAATTCAACAATGATGGCAAAAGGATTGGACGGCAAGGCGGAATTTCAAACAACGTGAACGCTACTGAGAAGATCTCTCTCCGAGGCTAAAAGGATGGTTATTGAGACGAGTACCGTTCCGGAAAGTGTGCCACATACCAGTCAGGAACAGTCGATGACTTGCTGCAAGGGTTGGAAACAACGGCCGGACGGTCTCCAACTGATCTCCGGGAAGCCATGGAGTGGATAATATTTCCACTCGGTTCAGTGATGCAACCGTTGATAAGCCGGTGACGCGTTGGTCGAACTGCACGAGTTGGTCTGCATGGTACAGTGGATTGACCCAGAATGACAGAGCGAGAGTGCGAAGTTTATTCGTTGAAGGGAGTCGGGACAAAGTGGTCCCTAGTTGGGGAATCCCATCCGTTATGCTATTGATCCAGACATGCAGTATTTCTAGCGCAGGGAACATCGAGACATCGACCTGGTTCCGAGTGACTGCCCGGCGGGTCAGTTCCTAGCACTCTATTATACACGCGAACACTCACTGTCCAGAAGTGTCAATGACTTGAGAGACGCGAGGTGAGGACCGAGCTCCAGTTGAAAGCGCGTCCATTCCGACTCCCAAACGTCGATGCTATTGACCCGTGAAATGTTGAATGGACATTGCGTACAGACAATCCACCGATAAAAGTCGACGGAGATGCCAATGTGGGAGAGATTAATTCTGCCCGTGCGATGTGAACCAGGCTCATACGGCATTCTCGGGACTCCGTCGGACGTCGAGCATAGGCGTGCGGATAGCAGCAAAGTATGTATACGCTGCGAGCAATCTTCAAAATATCCTGTGATCGTATCATAACTGTGGAAGTCGCCTGAGATATCGACCCGGCAGAGCCTCGGGAGTCGAAGAATCTTCTGGACGAGAGGAATGCTGGAAATCTCTGCATTCAAGTCCGGTCCCGCGCCCCTGAAAGCCACTTCCTCCAGATTGACCCAATTCCGTTTATTGAAAGATTCCAAGGAAACGAGGTCAAGATGAAGCTCCACTTTGTGCACGAGGGACACCAAACGAGATGATGCTCCCAAAACTTCATTCCACTCGGGTACGAAGTTGAGTTTTACACCGCCGAAAATGTGATATTGCGAGCGGGATACCCATGCCGCTGATACGAGTGCACTCGCGTACAAATCGGACCTGGAGGGAGCGAGAAAATCGATGATCAGATCCACAAGTTCCTGAATGTTGAATATGGAAGTAGTGCTGGCACCAACTAAGAGTCGCGGTGAGATTTCATCGTAGTAAGTGAAATGAATACCTTCGAGAAGGTCCATCGCCAAACTGAAGTGATGGGGGGAAAGGGACTTAGAGGCTTTTATAGCGCGGTAAGGGGCAGTGCTGATGATCTCAAGGCTATGCTTCGACAGGATGACTTGAGGATGACGATAAGGATGGCGATGGCGTGGTCAATGCTTCTCACAAGTTCCGAAGCTCGGCCTTCGAAGTTCGCAGAGTTCGGGCCGAACATGGACCTTGCTCCTTCCTGCAAACAGTGAGGATGACCTTCGTGACTGGTCAACAATGAACCTATCAAGAAAACCGCAAGTAGCGCTATGGCTGCTATGCGGGCGCTTGACAGCACTGCAAAGCGCTGCATAGCGGCTATAGCCCCAAGCGATGTTCCTGATTCAACCAATTTATTGTAAAAATCAGTTTTGAAAATACCACTCGGAATCTGCTTCGAATCGCGGCCTACTTTCATTTCATTTCTCTGTAGCCTTTTGAGTCGTTTCCTACCATTATTTGGTTCTGCTGGCGATTCAATCACGGACCGCCAATGTCGTGTCTAGCTTGGAGGCTGGACGCGTCCCGTACGAGTCGGGTATACCCCTGGCCTGCGGCTGCTGCACTCGACTCAGATGCTGGGGTTCTAGTCTCGTAACCAGCCGATAAGACAGGAGTAAGTGGTGGCGGTGTTTCACATTGTGTTCTGCAATACATAAGGTAGACTCATGTTGCGCATGCACTTACCACTAACCTCGGGCAAGGGGGAATCGGGATTCAAATTCCGTACATGGGGATGGCGGGGGTCTGGGGAGGCCTTAAAAAAGCATTTAGTATATATTGTCTAGGAGTGTAAAATGGTGAATAGAGCATCCTAGGGGTACTACTAGGTTGTGAGAGAGTATCTAGAAAAGGTACCACTAATATTTGGGCTCTGAACTCTGAGGTTCCGGGCTCCAAGCCTAGTTTGAGCCAAGTGTGGCTAGTTCACAGGTTGGTTTTTTTTTTTCAACTGATGAGCTCAAATAACTCAGTCAAACTCTTTATAAAATCTTTGGGTTTTTTATTTCCTTTTTCGGAGGTGCGAACTTTATCTCCGGACAATTTCAAATTTCAAGATTGGGAAGAACAGGATCAAAACAAGGAGGGAGACGACTGCAGGCCGTCAACCACCTTGTTCATTAAAAAAACCAAAAGGAACGTACCACTGAGCATGTATAACCCTGAGAAAAGCTCCCCGCGGAGAATCGGCCCGCCGTTAGGGTGGGAAGCTCCTCCCCTATTAGGAAGGAGGGGGTCAGCCAGTTGCAAAAATTTCGCATCCGCCCCTATGCCTTTTTGGGAAGTCCTTCCCGTTTGGGTTGGGCCGGCCGAAAGCCGGCAGTGAAATTCCGCCGAGCCTCTGATTGAAATTATCGTAAGGCGTACAAAACGAAGGGTATGATATTCTCCTTAGTTGCTCAACTTGTTCACTTTCCAACAACATTCATTTCTAGGTACACATGGGTACATGATATAGCTACAAGTACGCAGGATGCAATACTGAGAATATACAAATCAAGAAAGTACAAATAATGCAACACAAACGCTCCAACAGGGAAGGGGGGAGATCAGGCGACGAGCTCAGGATATGAGGCCCAAGAAGACGGGAGGCTATAGATTGAGGCAGAAGGCGCCGTCGATGAGCTGCAGGCCGACGGAGACACGGCGCGAGCTTGACGTGCTTGGGAACAAGGATGGGGCTGCCGAGAATGACGATGGGCGGGAGGCAGGAGGAGGCGCGAGCCACTGGCGATGGGTGCCAGGCGAGAGCCGCTGGCGAAGAGGGTGATGCGCGCACTGGAGATATGAGAGTATTGCTGGCGGGGGCGTTCAAGGCTTAACCTTGATGACACGACACTCACTGATAATTTGGACCTCGTCCCCTCATCTTCATCGCTGTCCTCACTGCGTGCGCGGTGGCTCTTCTTTCGCACGCGGTGGCTCGTCGAGGGGATGGACTGGAGGCGCGCTGTTGCCGACAGTAGCGCGCGAGGACAGGCGGGAGTGACGGCTGCTGGTACTACGTAGACACTTTGGCGATGGGTAGCAACCTCAAGAATGGTCAAACGGGGCGGCTGTTTCGTCGGCGAGGATGGCGAGCTTCGTGATGGGCTGCATTGGCCGGGCGACAACCATCCGGGGGTCGGATAGTGTCCGCGATGCGACAGAGGTGGGCAGCAGGGACAAGGAGAATATTCAGCGGGACGATAGTGGAGGTAGAGGGAGAGATACGCGATGATGACAGCGTTTGTCAGCCACAATTGCCGCTGATGCCAACTTCCGGCCGGCCCAACCCAAACGGGAAGGACTTCCCAAAAAGGCTCAGGGGCGGATGCGAAATTTGCCGAGTGGGGTCAGCTTGCGGCCGAAAAAAACTTTTCGACCCCAGATCCGTTTTCGAATCCTGATCCCCCCTTGTCCTCGAGCGCCCTCGTGTCAGAGTAACTCTTGGATTCTGGGATCGGGTTCTGAGTACAGTGTCTCAGGTTTAGACGAGAAATCCTGTGCTGCAGAAGGCTGGCGTGATACTATCGAGTACTTATACATGATCCCAAGGCTTCGGCCATATCACCGAAATTCGCTAAATTCATACGTTTAGATATTGCTTGGTTTCATCTTTGCATATACGTCCATCGTTCGGCGCCAAACACAAGCAAATTCATGTTCAAAATGCGAATTTCTCGGATTCAAAAATAAAACACAAAACTCCCAACCAATGTATTGACTGGGATGTACAGAATGGTAAAGATTTGGTAAAGGCAAGAAGAAAAGTCCTAGAGACCCCAAGACATGGCGCCGAAGTACGAGATTGTTCAAAGTCCGTGGTTTTTGATCAAATGTAGTGGAATTTTCAGGCGGATTAGCCGGACTCGACTGCCGCGGCGATGTGCCACACTTGATTGGTGTTCTGAAAGGGTCAGTGAGAAATTGTGCTTGGTATTTCCGATGGAATAGAACGCGAACATCTCCGATACACCCCCATGTTTGAACGGGATTGCCGCTTGTGAGGTTCCCGTTTGTGAGGTCGAGACACTGGTCCGTGTTTGCCCACTGAATGGCGGTGCCGGAGATAGTGAAGTGCTGGTTCGCATCGCCCTGGCCTGAATGATACAACAAATTCGATCAGTGGGATGTATTCAATGAGAGAGAGAGTGCCCGCCTGGTGTGCATGACCAAATTTGGAGCGGTACGCCGTTGGCGGTGTTGCCCCCCGTCACATCTTAGTAGAACACCAAATTCCATATGAGACGGGTGAGATGCGATATATGCAGAAACGCACCGAGACAGAAATTGCCCCAGACAGAGATGGTTTGGCCATCGGTCTGCCAAATCTGACCGGGAGACGCGTCGCACGGCTGCACAACTACCTTTCCGCCATTCACGTTCTGGGGTGCAGTCAGACAGGTCGTGGCGCTTGCCCCCGGTCGAATAGCTATATTGGGAGGGGCGGTAGTGCCAGTCGTCGTTGTCCACTGCTGGTTAGGGCCTAGGCTTCGAGCTCAGTATTTATTAAGCCTACAATGGGAAGTAAATTCACCATCAGTGCATCCCTGTAATTCAAACGAGAGCAAGTTAGTCCAGAATTTATAGCTTCTGGCAGAAAATACTGACCCAGATTTGGACGACGTTCCCGTTGGTCGTGTCCCCATTGGTAAGATCCAGGCAGAACGAAGTGTCAGTCCACTGAATAGTTTTCCCTGAGACAGTCCACTCCTGGTTGGTGTCACTGCGCGTCGTTATTCATTAGTTGATTAGACGAGTAAAATAGTCCAACCCTTGAGTGCACTCCCACAGCTGCATGCGAGTCCCATCGACCGCATCGCCATCCGTCACATCGAGGCAGAAGGCGCCGCCAAAGGCCCAAATATTGGACCCTATGGCCCATTCCTGCGACTCAGAGCCCCCGGGATGCAGTCCTCGATCTCGACAGCCGCGCCATTGGTGGCAGAGGCAGCCGTGAGGCATTTCGAGGAGTTGAGCCCGGGGTGGATGTACTGGTTGGTGGTTTGACGGTGCACCTGCGAAGACAAGTTATGGAAGAGCAACCGTCGGCTCGGAGGCACTTACCAAATCCGGATGAGGATGACCGAGGACAGCTGAGGCGGTCCAAAGAGCAGATACTACAAATGTGGAGAGCATTACAGAGGCAGTTGAGAGAAGCTGAAGAGAGCCTGGGCAGAGAGACGCAAAGTGGAGGCGTATTTAAACAAAGCTCGCACCGCGACACGTCGAGACCAGCCGCGACCCCGTCGGGCGCTGTACATTGAAGTGAAGGGAGAAGATCACCATGGTGGATCCTGTGTGAACCAGCCGCTGAAAGACGGTCTTGATAGACCGAATTAAACGACGTGTTCTAGATGCATAGATTTGCGGGCCTGAATTAGAAGCCTAAGGGCCGCTGCGGCCGCACGCAGCGGCGCGTATGCCAATGTGCATCCCACGACTGATGATTTGATCCCCGCGTTTTCGAAGCGATTAGGAACTTTGGTTGGAATCAGGGTGAAGCATGAATATGCATGAATATTGATTACTTAACTTCAACTTGACCGGTTTTCGACAGATGATCAACGTTGATAATGAATCTCCCCCGGCCCGATATCATGGAACTGCATTGAACATAGATCTACTTCGAGTTCTAACGGCGACATCTGGCCATCGCACGCATCCTTCGGCGTTTTTCCCCATTGTCAAACCTCTATAGTAATGAGCGACCAATGTCAAGTGAAGGGGTTGTACTAGGCCGATCCCAAGTTGATGCCGAACTTATGGGTGGTTGGTTTGTTCAGAAATTATCTCGGAGCAGCTCAAGCTTCAGTAACCAAATTACCCGGCTCTCATTGCTTTTCGGGTTTCAGGCATCATTTCCCTTTGACACTGACCTGTAGAGTTATAGTTGATATTGAATCATCGACGTAATTCATTGTGACTCAGTTTTCCTTACCAGCACTCAATTGACTGTGAGCACCTCGCCTACTGTTGCATGACTTGCATTCCCTCGACGGCTTAGGCTCGCCGGTTTGACCGTCTACCGGGAGTCGGCGGAACCAAAAAGTCATGCTTCAACAGCTATGTATGGCCCACCCCCGACTCCAACGGGGCTTCTACTAACATTGAAACACCTTGCTATTCGTTGCAGATGCGCACCAGCCGTACACGCCGTTTTGAGTGACCTTGAGTGTGGGATGCTTTTATTAATCTACAAGTTAGTAGGCCGTTTTCCTCCTGGAGCTCGCTTTGGGCCGAATATTTCTGATGTTAAAATTCTGAGCTAGTGCTTGCACCTCTCAAAGGGAAACTCAAAACGAAATAAAGAGTTTGATTTGGCTGTTTGGTAAGCCATTGCGGAAGGAGGACCGGTATTGGAGGGGAGGGCGAGATGTCTGCGAACCCTGAAGTCAGGTCTTGCTGTGAACGGTACTTCGTAGCCCACCGATCCGTTTATTCAACGGAGGAAATCTCTGGAAAAAAAAAACAAAGCGTGCCCAGAACGAATATGACCTGCCCCCCACTCGAACAGGGACTCCGCTCCGAAATATACTGCAGGTTGTTAGATTGCGGATGTGCACCAGCGCTACGGCTACCGGCCGTTTCCCTTTATAATCTTCGCTAGCTTTATCTGCCGCCCCCAAATGCCCGAGGCTGTTCCGTTTCAAATGCACTTTTATTACTCGAACACTGTCATTTGTGTTCCGCCATTGTTATTCCAAGAATTTGGACGTATTAATACGCCACTTATTTCCACATTTTGGGGCACCAAAGAATGAAAGAAAAGGAGGCTGGTCGCTTTATGGACCTGTTCCGAACCGAACTGGAATCCGCTCTAATCCTCCACATACTTCAATCTTGAATTTCTATGCGGCCCACGAGCGCTACAGGTCTTGTCACTGCGTGGTGGGCTGCTTTCTGGTGCCATCAGACGAAGGCACAACTCTCCATGATCACCGATTTTATTTGGATAGTGAAGTGTTTTACAGTGGGGCTGCTGACTCGGAAAATTGATGAATTTCTCGAAAACGCGGTACTTGAGTTGTGTTGAAAAAGTTAACCGATCTCTTCACATGGCCTCCCGCGAATTGAACGGTGGCATGGCTTACATCCTCTGGATTGCACGCAGATTGTGGATGCACCAGCGCCATAAGCTTTGTTACCTGGCTTGAGCCTGACCTGGGGTCATTCCCCTTCCCTTGGATATGAAATCTGAGAAGTGAACGAGACGCGATTGAGTGAAGCCCGAGATATCCGAGAGACTGGTCATCTCGCTCAAGCCCAATGCGAATTAACTGATTGCCTCTGCGAAGGACAGACGAGGCAAAAAAACAATCGCATTAAGTATGGTAAACTCAGGCGGAGAAAACCAGAAGGAGGAGGAGCAGAGAAAAAAAGGCTTCAAGAATCGATTCCATAACCTGCCCCGGATCGAACGGGCTTCTGCTTTAATGCCCTAGGTAACTTGTGATTACGAACGCACACCAGCGCTACAGGTCTCCATACCTGGCTTCAGCGTGAACCGGTTTTCTTGGCTGCTGGATGTGAGAAAGAGGAAGAGAGCAGAAATTGGCACTGAAGAAATTTCAGCACGTGCCAAGCTGAGTGAAAAGAAAAAGTAGGCAAGATAGACGAAGCAACGAGCGAATGAAAACACGTTAAACATGACCTGGCCCCGACTCGAACGGAGGTTCTGCTTGAAGATGGAAGAGGCGACAAAGATAGGTTGCAGAGGCGCGCCAGCGCTACAGGCGTCCTGAACTTGAGTGTGAGCCGATTTTGTTCGCCGTTTTTGGATGTGAGATGGATATTGTGAGGAGGCCAAAATGCTAGATGATGCGCACTGACGAGACGCAATTGATGGAGTCGGGTTCAAACTGACTTCACAGACAAAGAAAGCAAAGAACGAAAAAACGCTGTTTTTCCATGATCCCCGAATCGAACAGGAACCTGCCGAAATTCTTCGAAAATAATCGCTGGTTGCAGATGCATACCAGCGCGACAGGTCCTTCGGCGCTGGAGGTGGGAGTGGTTTTATTCCCATTCTAGATGAGCAGAAACGCCGAAGAATGACAGCGATCCGGGGAGTTGCGGCTCGATAGACCCATACCCAAATACGCATGACGAGGCCATCGACGAATATATTCGATCCGCGAGGCGGTTGGTTGAGAGTTCAACTTATTTTGCGAGGTGATCGGTGGTTGAGTTTTCAATTCGCAAGGCCATCGGTTCGGTTGGAAATCCCCTGCGCTCCCGCAATATCCGTGACAAACTCCGCACGCCACGGAGCATGATTCCTGTCAGTGTCTATTGTTGGACATTTAACTCGGGGCCGAGCAAAATGATCAACAACAGAAGCCAAACCGAATTCAAAGCATGCCGCACCCTTTTCCCGTTGGAAGCCTGGACAAAGCTCTGTAGCGAGTTCCACATAAATCCGTGTCAACCTCCGCAACACTTCACGGCGCAATCGGCCCAATTTCCACCCGCGGAACGTCGGGTCTCGGCATAACGTCATAACTGCGCTCAGCGCTTTAGATTTCGCCGCAGGCACAGCGACGGAAAACTCGCGCGCCGTGAGTTTTTCTCACTGGTATTTTTCGCCGTGATCTACACCACACGACGACCCGCGTTTTTCCTGAAAATCACGGAAATTCAACGTGAACACGGTGACGATCCAACGACCATTCTGCCAAATTCTCCATCGGCTGGATCTATCCGACTGGGGCCCGGGCTGCCTATTTTTATTCCTGCTCTGCGAGCATTGAATGTCATCCCAGGTCCTCCACAAGTCTCGAATTCGGAATTCCGTTCTCCAGTGTCGGCATTGTTCCGCGCGGCTGTGCCTAGATCACTATGCCTTTGATGGGCGATCAATCCAGCGTACCAGCACCACAATCTTGCCACAATCTTGTACCCACCTTCCCTCTGCGAAAGTTTACACTCTAGAATCGAGTCAGTACAAATCTAATGGATCTGGTGGATCCAATGACTTGCTGATGAATCTATTGAATTCTATGCACACACAGGGACCTCGCGGTTCTCGCCCTGCCCTCGCTCGCGCTCCCTCCTCTTCCCCCTTTTCACGCTCACCACTTCAGCAACCACTCTACTTCGCCCTCCTCTTATGGCTCATCTTCATCTTCTCCCTCTTTCGCCTCTTCTCGCGCCACCTCTTCTCGGCGCTGGGGGATTACGAAACGCGGGAAGGTCGAGCCGGCGAGCAGGGATATGAAGATGTGTATTTCCCGGTGGTGGTGATTTGGGGATTCGTGCGCCTATCTTACCCCCTCCTTCTTTTCCTACCCCAGGCTCTGTCTCATTCCTTCTCCTCGCGGTGCCAGGAAACGGATGCAGGCAAAACTGACCGCCATGCAGCATCCACGACGTCGAGCCAATTTGACTGAACGACGACGCATGGTCCATCCCTGTCTGCCACTGAATTCTTTCAGTATACCATGATGCCCTCCCACCCGCACACACACAATTTGAGCCACACAGCACATCTCCCTGGCGCATAGCGTATTGGCTGCAGCAGGTGCGTAGGCCTTCATCTCCCCCTTTCCGTATTCCCTCTTTTTGCGCGGTTTTTTGGGCAAATGGGGTACTGCCCCTTTCTTGCCGCGCACGTTGCGCAATCTTGTCGCTCCGCGCGCAGATCGCGTTGGGCCTTCCTTTGCATATTACTCCCCCTTGCGTATTTCGCGGATGGCTCCGAGTCGTACTTTGCACTTCCGCCTTGCGCGTTGCGTGTTTCCTTCGCCTCTATTTGTCTTACTGATATCATATCGCGCGGTTCGCGTACTTTTCATATGATCTTCGTACTTTTTCTTCTCGTCCACGCGTTATATACACATTTCTTTCTCTATCTCCTCTCCCTTTTTATTCTCGTCTCAGAAAAAACTAACCCAAACGCAGGCCCTCGTCGTCGTCGTCGGCCTCGAGAAGCGGAGAAACGACCGGGAGCGGGTGATACACCATGTGGTCATGGTATGGATGGTTACGTGCGTGTCCCTCTCTCGATTCAATTTATCTCTTGGCGGCGCCGCTTTTTCGTCTATTATGTGCCTACCCGCGCAGTTGCAGTTCAATGTGGGAGGCGATATGGCATCATTCGTGGTCCTATGTCCGCCGGAGGCCCAACGCGTTCATGGGACGGAAGGCGACTCAAAAAAGGTATCGCCTGCGGCCAACCACTTCCTACGGGGAGACGCATTCCCTGCGTGCGGTATCTGCGGCAATGCGCTTTCTTCTCTCTCCCTGTTGATTTTGAAGGAATGTTCACCGACTTTCACATGCACAGATGGTCCTACATGATGAACATTACCCTCCAGGGCAACGCCGTGTTTGTGAGCATGGACGTGTCGGATGTGCTGTTGGCGGTGCGTCTCTTTTCTTGCATCCCTTTCGTTTGCTTTCGATCATCTCTTACTTCCGTGCGTCCGTTTTTTCCGTCCTTTGTCCCGTATGCCCATATGTATTCCATTCGACCCAATTCAATCTTTGTTCTCTGTCCCCGAGCCCCTGCCCGCCCCAACGCCTCCTTCACATGTTATATGTGATTCCCGAGTCCTCCCCTCCCCTCTTCCATTCTTCTGGCGACGATGCTAATGGCGTCCGCTCCCGCACTGGCCCCAAATCACCATGATAGCGACGGAGATGGAAATGGAGGGGGAAACGGCGACGGAGTTGGGCGTTTTGCGGCCACACGGCATGTTACCTATGGTGGCCCTCATCTTCCATCTTCATATCTCCTGCCCTTCTCACAATTCTTTCATCCCGTGTCCCACAGTCCAGGAATCCCTCCAGTTTGTTTATATACCCTTCCTTTTGATCATTCATTCCTGCTTTACACCTCCTCCGTTTTTTTCATGTTCGATGTTGTTTTCCCTTTGCCCTGCCCTCGAATTCCCTCCTGGATACGATGCCCTCCTCAACTTTTTCCGTTCTTGCTTTTGATTCTTACTTGAATATTGAATATTGTCTGGGCCTCTGGGCCCCTCTTCCCTGCCTCATTCTACAGGCACGCCTTCTCTGGTGTATGTAGATTTAGACATACGGTATACACTGTAAATGAACGGTGTAGTCATCATGTACAACGCCCGGAGGATTTGTTTCCGGTTTCCGTCTCCATCCAATGTTCAACGTTCGATATTTCGCTGATTTTTGCTGTTTTTTGGCGAAAATTCACCAAGTCAATGAGTTTGCTGCTCGTTGCTGACTCGCATGCTTATGGAAATCAGGAGCAACACGCTGATTAGCGAGACTGCCCGCTTTCCGATGGTCAGCCCCGGAGTGCGCGCCTACAATAATACACGCGGAACTATCAAACGGCTCCTCCGCTCTTGCTCCGCGCGCCTGCTTCGAACAATTCAGAGGGCCCTCCGGGCATCCCTGGTACTATAACCATGGCCTGACTCCAAATCACCTCCAAAGTTTATTTAAATCAGTGCCTAGCAAATGTTGGCATTTCCTGGGAGTCCTGTCTCGTAAATAAGTGAATGAGTGTTTAAACAAGTGGCTATGAGATGTTGCAATTCCCCCGTAGTCCTGTCTCGCAATGCGGTAAATGAGCTGGCTGAAACTCAAGTTATGAGATTCAAGAGCGGAATTATAGGGTCTTCACCAATCTTCGGTTGACTCATCGCGGCCCCCATATCCAGGGTGCCCGATTTACCTCGCATAAAGAAGCATGGATGCTCATAAAACTCCAAAATTTCTCCTTTCAGAATAATGGACGAAACAAGGGTTTTGACCGCTCCAATGAACAAGCCGTTCATCGGCCGTGACGGCCCTCGTTTAAGCGAGGGGAAAGGTCCCCGACAGCAGCACTCATTTATATGCAGCAGACCAAGCAGCAGACCAGTAATATTGATGGACTATCTTTGAAAAAGGGAGTATCTGAGCAAAAAATCAATCTGACGACTTGGTGTTGGGCACCTCAAACCCGTACCTGACTCTTTTGTTGTCAGCACTAGTAGGGTGACTGACACGCTGCATGTACGTGTGCTTGATATTGCTCCTGACACATCGAGTGTCAGGAGCAATATTAGGCGTAATTAATTTGTGTCTGACACGGGTGGTGTCGGAACAATTCAACTGAGTCCGAAATGGTCTGAACCAGGTAAAAGATCAGAGTCGTTTAGTCTTCATGTATCAGGTACAGTTCCAGCTTAGGTGATTCTGTTTCTGACACTGAGAGTGTCAGGTAGGTTTCCAAGTAAACTTACTTTATCTATTTAGGGGCGTTCCTAGCATCGCCCATTGACTCCCGTAATACGACCGTAAGGTACGGCCAAATACGGATCTGCTCCGCCTACTTATGTACGGTTACGGTCAATTGATCCTCGGTGGTGTACGGTACGTGAAAAATCCGTACCGTACCGTACGTAACCGTAGGTTTACGGTCACGGTCAAGAGCCCTAGCTCATGTACCCGCGCCTCCTCTGTTTCACGCCAAGCTGTTGGTGCGGACTCTTTGGGAAAGAATTTTCAACGCAAACGAGCATCTTTTCGTTCGTTTTTTTCCCCCTTCGTCCGTCTACCTGTCAGCCTTTACGGGACGGCCCACTCCTCTCCCCCTTCATTCCGTGCGCCGCGCCGGGACCAACACTAATGCTTTAAGCTCTGTTCGGTTCCGATCATGGGGGCAGTGTCATCTTTTTTCTGGCTTGAGCAAGATTTTCTTTCACTTCATAGACTGGAAGGTGTTCTTTTGTACCCTCCGTGATTTTGTTTCACTGTGCATACGTCATTTTCTCAACCAGCGTCGCTTTTCCCCTGGGACCGAGTTTTTTCTGGTGTAATTTCACCACGGCATTACATTGGCATTACACCCATAAAAACGCTTTGACGAAGCTAGTTGATGAAAGACACGGAGCTGAACCTTGACGCTCGATTCTGCGCAGACTTGGGGAAGGCTCGGAGTTATGATGTGCCACTCCCCCACGCCCAAGTTGAACGTTGAGCTGCGACGTTGAGCTGCGGGGCGCTTGGACTGCCCATGAGGCCATGAGGTCCCGGGGAGCGACATGAAAGGCAACCAGTTAAGCATCGAGGCAAGACCTCAAATTCAGGGCAAAAAATCCGGGGGGCAGAATCCGGCAGGCGCTCAGGGGGTCTCTACTTATCGGGAGTTTCATTGAAAAAAGAGATACTTATCGGCGGAAAAATTGGTGGAAAAAAAAAAAAGAACGGATATTATCCTTACAGCTAATTGCAGTACCGAAGGCGCGCATGAAAAATCTCTGTTTTGGGATGTTTTCAAAGAATTCCCGATATCTCAGCCAGTTCTTGACCAATTCACATGAAAACTATACAGATCTACTCAGCTAATTCATACGCAATTAGTGATAGAAAAAAATCCCTGAAAATATTATGTATTTGGAATTTTCTGGTTTTGGGCTGTTTTCACACCAAAAGCTGTCTAGCACTCCGAGAACATGTCCCAGTGGTCTGATACATTGGGAGGGACAACTTGTATAACTGAGGGAATTAGTGATAGAGCCAGAAACATATGAGATTCCTCAATAAATACAATGTTTACAGTATCTTTCAAGGCCAAAACTGGTGAATGTCTGATGGAGCTGCAGGGACTGTAAAGTAATATATCCCCATTTCTGGCTCTATCACTAATTTCCTCAGTTATATGAGTTGTCCCTCCCAATATATCAGACCACTGGGACATGTTCTCGGAATGCTAGACAGCTTTTGCTGTGAAAACAGCCCAAAACCAGATAATTCCAAATACATAATATTTTCGTGGATTTCTTTCTATCACTAATTGCGTATGAATTAGCTGAGTAGATCTGTATAGTTTTCATGTGAATTGGTCAAGAACTGGCTGAGATATCGGGAATTCTTTGAAAACATCCCAAAACAGAGATTTTCCATCCGCGCCTTGGGTACTGCAATTAGCTGTAAGTTGGTGCAAGCAGCATCAAAAAAAAAATCAAGAATTTATAATCAGTTGACCACGATACACTGCCAGAAACCAAAACTGAAGGAGAAATTTTCAGTTCATAGACCGGTTGTAACCAGGATACTGCTCTAGCATCTCTATCTTCAACCCTGAAAGCTCAGGACAGACAAGCGCAGGAAACAAATCTTCGGCACTCTCGAAAGCGCTCTCCAAAAGACCATAAACAGCCTCCTCCACGTTTTTAACTACCACTGGCATCAGTTGCTGTGATACCTGGTACACAAAGCAAGCGGCATTGTCGCCTTGGAGAAGCGACGTCGCAGTGTAGACACCGTTGGTGAACTCGCTGATGTCAAGTCCGAAGAAGGAATTCACGGCCCCGAGGTTCCCCCCCAACTGCATTGTCTCGGGGTAGGAGATCCACATTTCTATAAGATTCGCCAACATGTCCGGGATGAGATTGACCGGCGTTCTGGGACGTCTATAGCCGTCGGGAAATCTTGGTCCACCGGGCGCGAGATCTAGTGTGCCGTTGGGGTAGCGTTGCACACCGAACATAGAGCAGAGAGTGTCGATGGTGAAGTAGCAGTCTGAGTACTCTTCTGAATAATCCGTGAAAAATTGACCAATGATTTGTGTAGTCGCGCCGGAGATGATCTGCAGTTTCGAGGTCATTAGAATGTCTACATAAGGCGGGTATGCGCGCACCATTTGAACCGGCCCGTGAAAGTAGTATGGGTTATTCGCGATGGAGTACTGCTGCCGGTTTACGTGGTGTTGCGTCATGATATTAATTGTTTGGGTCGGATCTCCTGCTTCGACGAGATCGAGCAATGCCTGAAATGCACGGAGGTCTACAGTGTGGCTATCTCCACTACGGGATAGATGGTCTTTAATTCGAGCGGCATCCGTGGAACGAATAACACATACCATTCATCTAGATCGCACCGTGTCGCTGAGGCGTCGGACTCGAATTGGTTATGAGTGCCGGAAAGACCGACGGCTTGACCTATCTTGGTTTTAGTTCTTGAGATCCGGTTGAATGTGCACGGGCAGTAAAACGTACCTGTGATACTACCAAGTATCCCGCCCGACCCAGGGGGCGGACCGCCAATCGAGTACGTGAGCAACGGAAAATCCAAAGGATTTGTAGCGTAAGCAAAACCAAGAGCCGTGGCTACGATGCAGAAATCCAGCCCTGCGTTAAATGTTGTGTTTTTCAAAATCAAGAGTTGTGGAAGAACTGGGAAGTAAGTACACAGAGTACTACTGACCTTGCACACACGCTGCAACCGTGTTGTCCACACTTGCGATGCCGTTGTGAGGAATGTAGTTATGGTTGGCAAGGAGGTTCATTCCGGGGCATGGGCCACGCAGATCATTGGGACCTTCTGGAACAAATGGGTGTTGGTCGTTCAATTGCCTCGGATCCAAGCTCAAGGTGAGGTTTCGCAGAAGAAAGGCCTTCTCAAATGTAGTGCGTCCCAGCAGGAGCCAGGTGAGAAGTGCGCGAGGACTCGGTGTCATCGGTCTTGCGGCAGAGCTTGAAGAGAGTGGGGGGACAACCTACTCGAGAAAGAGTCCCGCCGCCTTATAAACGATTGGGATCATGAGCCGCGGAAGCTCCGGCCGACATTGCGTGACGGAGTCCTGGCACCTGGCTGACACTTGGCTGACATTAGGTACTCAGTTCAGCATGGCCTGTGTTGGAGACTTAATTTCCCGACAGTACAGAGGGCACTCCGGGCATCCCTGTGACCGCCGAACTAGGTGAGGCCTCCAAACGGTTTTAGCGGGTAGGTCAACTGCACGGAAGACCTCGCGACCGTCTCTCGTTCCCCTTCGCTTCCTTTTTTCTTCTCCTTTAAGCCTGACGTCCGTAAGGGTAGGCACGGGCGGCAGTGGCGGCGGCGGGGCAGCGCCGCGTGATGGCTCTTTGGCTTGGGTTTCTGACATCTTTTAAGGCCGCCCTCCCCCCCTGCGGCAAAGAGGGCCGCCAACCGCACACAATCTTAAGGATTTCAAACACAGCATATATTCTCCGGGTACATAGACATATATTTTCCGGCAGTGACTCAGGAGATTTGCAGGAAATACAAGAAGGTTGAATTTCAGTCCAGCTCGCTCACGTGACCAAGCATGGGCTGAAGGATGATTTTTTCGAGTCTTAGAGGGCGGATGTATGTATCTCTAGTTTTTGCTGTGGATGGCAAAGTTGACTTATACCCAGATTGATCGGTATTATTTACGAAAAGCGCCACGAACCCCTCTACGTGCGCCGACGGCAGCATTTCATTTCAAGAATGGGCTGTCAGTGGAAAGCGCAACGACGGCCAGGCGTTGATGGCACCCGTCACGCCTGTAAACACGGAGACGGCTAGGTTCATGGTCTCGGATTCGATTCCAGATGATTTGTCGTGTTTATGGTCGGCACTCGAGAACTTGCGTAGATCGATAAACACCGACGGATTCTTGGAAGGTCCGGACTCAGACAGAGAAATCACAGGTCAAACAATTCCGTGAAGGGCCCGCTGCAGTAGGCTGGTCGCAGGACTCGAGTCGCATCGGATTGACATTTCTGTCAACCCTTGGCTCGAGAACATTATTGAGTGAATGTTCAAATACCAGATGAATTTGGATTTCTCCGAGCACCAGTGATGGCCCAATGGCCGACAGGGCCATTACATGATAGGACCCTCTCGGCCCTCACGGAGGGCCCTGTCGACTGGCTCGTTGTCGTGAGGGCCCTCTGAGGGCCCTATTGTGTTATCTTATCTTATCCAACGACTTAGTCACCGTGACAGTGACCAGTGTGATTTTGACGTAGCGCTTGCGTGGCGCATCACCGAGTCCCGACCACCGCGTTGGAATTTCGAGTCGGTCACTCGCTGTCACCGGCGCCGCTGCCAATTTCCCCGGTATATTCAGGCAACAGGTACTGTACCTACCCCCTCGTCTCCCCCACTTAGATATATTGTTTCCCACAGATATTGTACAAGTAGTCACTAATTGGAATGAATCCCCTGTGCGTTTGCGAGGGTTTTCTGCTATTTCCCGAGTGACGGACGCGGACGCCGGTCATTTTAACACACCGACATGTCTACACTCTCCGCACAGTTCACAAGAGGGCGCAAGGCCAACCAGCACCAGTACCGCACCTACTGTAATGGCTGCATCGGGAAGTATAAGCTCAACAACCCCATCGACACTTCGGATATGGACGAGGCAGAGAAATTTCAAGCACTGGGCCAGCACACGCAGGACGGTGAGTTCATATGCCGCTCTTTTAGTAAAAGTTTTACAGTAGTACATCTGATCCACTGCAATAGCCATTGCGTCAATGGGCGAGGGCACACTAGGCTACGCAGAAGGCTGGGTCGTACATATCCTCGGAGCAGTCGGAGCACATCAATCCAAGCCTCCCTGTCCAAATGCCACGGCGCAGGCAATATTGCTAGCGCAGACTGCCGACAAGCGGAAGACTGCAGCACAAGATGGCGCGTCGGGAGCTGCTACGTCCTCCCGCAAGCGTCGCAATAGCGACGATTCTGGGGATGCCTCGAAGAAGAACAAGAAGCCGGCGCTGCGGCAGACGGAGCTCGTGCCCGTTAAAGGCATTGACCTTCCCTTTGCCGATAGCCACAAGGACGCCATCCACGCACAATGTGAACGTGTCGTGGTGTCTTGCAACCTTGCGGAGAACTTCTTCGAGGAACCGGAGGTTCAAGTCCTCTTCAAAATGTTCCGCTCACGCGCAGCCGACGTCCTTCCCTCTCGGAAGTTGATCGGTAGACGACTACTCAATGACGCGGCCGCTATTGTTGATAAGAAGGTCATCAAGGACCTCGAGGGGAAGAACATCGGGATTGAGTGAGTTTCCGCGCAGCCACCGAGCGATGCTAACATCTTGATATAGGTCGGACGCATGGTCTAGATTCCGAAGGGGTATCACCGGTGTGTGTGGTGTTCGCCCAGGCAAGGTAAATTTCCCATTGTGAGTTTAATCAGATTCCGATTGTACGCATTAGGTGACAACTCTCAAACTCATCAACACCACGGCGGCAAACAAGGACGGTGAATCCATGGCCGCATTCTTTGCCAAAATTATCAACGAGGTGGAGGCAACATACTTGTGCTACGTGATCTATTTCATTACGGACGCGGACGGCGGCAGCAAGAAGGGTCGCGCAATCCATCTGACACTGCGCCCCGATCTTTTTCTCCCCAGCTGTTTTGCCCACCAGGTTCGTATCTCGAGATGGCGTTATTTGTTGCTGATCTTGCTGTAGAGTCAACTCTGTGTCAGCGATTACTTCAAGGTGTTCCCGTTTGCGCTCGACATTGCCGAGCAACTCATCGAGATTGTGAACTGGATCAACAACCACGACAAGGTGCGCGATATCTTCGATCGCGCACAGCAGTCTGTCAGCGCGGACGAGAACCAAGGTCGGGTGATTGTCCTGTCGTACTTTACGGCAAACCTCACGCGGTGGACCACGCACGCCACCTCCTTTCTCCGCGTTCTCCGTCTAAAACGTGCGCTCACTCAAGCCGCCATCCTCAATGAGGCGGCAATTGTGAAGGCCCAGGTCGGGGCGGCAAAGTCGACAGAGAAGTTTCGTCTTGAGGAGGAAGCGCGGTCGATGATTGCACGGATCGTCGACCGCGAGAACAGGTTCTGGCCGGGGGTGCAGACTGTTATCGCGGACCTTGAGCCCATATGCTTTGGTACAAACATCAACCAGCAGGATGATGTTCGCCCCGACCAGGTTTTGCTTGCATTCGTGGGCATGTTTCTTCACTTTGCGGAGCATCCCGAGGACGAGGTGAAAAGGGGGATGGTAAATCGGTTGGAGAAACGTTGGAAGGATGCTGACCAGACGATGTTCCTCCTTGCGTTGCTGCTCAATCCGTTCGAGGGGCTGAGCGCATTTGGACCCGATGCAGGGTTTAATCCATTCATGCTGGTTGATCTGCTTCTCACCGTACGTCTGTTTTCCCTATTTTTGTCTGTTTGTTCCGAAAACAGGTTCTACAGGTGTATCTCGTACGCAGAATCGTCCCGGTAACCCCGACAGCATCACGACACGCATCAAGAAAGAAAACGCGATTGAAGACGCGTTCTTCCGTTTCCTCGCGTCCACCGGCATGTACAAGAACTTTCGCGACAAAATGACATCCTGGATTGACCGGCGCGTATGTTAATCTCTCTGAGTCCCGTTTCTCCATGCTTATTGATATTCTGCCAGGGTAAATGTCCGTTAACAGTCTGGGAGCATGCACTGTCCTCGGCCGACTTTGGAGAGCAAGAGCTGCGCTCTTTGGCTATTCTCTTGCTTGAGATCGTCTGTAACACCGCGGGAGCGGAGAGGTTGTTCTCAAATCTCAAAATCCGCCTTTCCGATCGGCGAGCTCGAACTGGGCTCGAAAAACTGGAAAGGAAAGCAAAGGTACGTACATATTGACAGGGAGTTTGGGGCCTGTTAACACCGTATTCAGGTCGGGGAAAGCATTCGCCGCGAGCACATTCAAAAAGGCTTGATCAAGACTGGTACACGCAAGCGCCAGAACCACACCGACGCATCCAGCCTTCTGGCTGTCCCTCGGCACTCTGATTTGCTTGAGGACCAGGACACCGAGGATGAGACGGAGCGCGGGCGTGCGCTCGTTCGAGCAGAGCAGACATGGCGCATCGGCATGGCCAAATGGATTGGCGAGCGGAGGGCGGAGGCGGCAGCGGAGGAGGAGGCGATGGACTTAGTTGTGGATGATGCAGAGCAGGATGGCGGGGAGGAGGAGGAGCCCGATGGCGCGCAGCCGGAGCCGACGCGTTTACCGCGCCTCAAGAAGTGGCCACAGATGAAGCTTGTGAAGCTCTTCAAAGGCCGCGCACCTCCTCCACGTCCAACACGTGCTGAGATTGAGGCGCAGGCTGAGCGCGATGCTCAAAACACTGCTGCTGATGCCGAAGAAGATGAGATTCCCGACGATGGTGCTGTAGAGATTGACTCCGAGGATGAGTACGTTGGCTAGACTAGCCAGAATATTAATGATTAAAAGTTTCCTTTTTGGGACGTGAGGGCCCTCTCTTCCGGCCCTCACAATAGGGCAATAGGGCCTCTGAGGGCCCTGTCGGGTCCCGGTGTGCAAAATAGGGCCCCTAGGGCCATCACTGCCGAGCACCGAGAACGCTCGGCAATCCTTTATTCGTGTATCGCACTTCTACCGGTTACCAGACACTCACCCGGACCAAATTTCTCGAGCGTTGCAATGAGATTTGGGGAGCGGCCGGTTACCCACGCACTACAGGTCATAGTTTTCGAATCGGAGTCACTACGGAACTCCTTCTTCCCGGCGTCGCGCCAGATGTAGTCGAAGCGATGGGCCGTTGGTCTTCAGATACGTTCCATCGCTATTGGCGCTCGCTCGAGGATTTGGCCCCATTACATGCGTCAAACATATAATCAATACTGCCCATCATTGTGGGTAGCCGATGCGCTTGCCTCGTCTGGGCAACCTTTCTTTGGGTCATCCTCAGCAGTCCCATCGGCCTTGCACCCATGGAGTTCGGTTTCGTACTGCCAGCGTCTCACCCAATAATAAATACAAGTGTCTTTCGGCTTCTTTCAGACTCTTCCCGTGTGACACCGGAATAGTGACCACAAGACGATGTTTCGAAGAAACTTTTCCGGTGAATTATCATTGCGGGTTGACGGCCGCGGCCAAATGCGAGCCGAATAGCTGGAATTCAGACAGTAGATTGCTTTCGCGGATGCATGACGTTGAGCGGGAATGTCCGTCGGAAGTAGCCAAAGCCCTGGAACTGATTAACCGAAGGCGAAGTATAAAAGGCTTATGACAGTCAGAAGCTATTTTATAAAGAGTGATACTCACATGCTTTTTAGGCTTTGTCGCCAAGCGCCGGCGAGCGCCTGTACTTCTTTACTGTAATTACGATTGTCATCCGCAGGAAGAGGAACAAGGAGGAATGAAAGGCGGGGACCTGGTAAACAAGTGCGCCACTGAGGGGCAGTGCAGCACCTCGATATTCCAACCGTCAACTAGGGCTCCAGCCTAGCCACCCTAGTTCACGACCGCGACGTACTCTGCGTAGTCGCGCCGGCGACATACTTTGCGCATACGCGGCTCCCGATCTCTGAACTTTCGGCTAGCTTTTTGTTTCCCACCGACTTACCCGCATGTCTTAAGTTCACGGCTGCTTTCCTATCAACTGCGAAGGTCAGACGTCGACGTGCGATTACCCGACCAGGCGGACGTCGTTGTCGATAGCCTTGCCTCCGCAGAGGGCTGCACGCAAGCGCCAGGTGCAACGCGGTCGGCGTGCCTCCGGGAGGTTCCTGCATCCGCCATTCGAGCCTTCACGGAGGGGCCGTCTAGTGGATTTCTTGGGCCTAGGGTTGATTAGTACGCCTCTCTTCACGCCCTGAGACAAAAACCGCCCCCAATATTTATTCCAGTCTTACGTTCTTTTCGGATCCGTTGCAACGCATCCGTACCGAACTGACTGCACGTATTCCTTTCATCATAGGCAACACCCAAGACGATGGAACACTCTCAAGGATTCAATAGCATGTCTCCCATACGACGAAAACGGGAAGGCGTGGACACGCGTCGGTGTGAGAGTGCGCGTCTCTTATGAATTGTCGCTGACGTTCGTGGGCGTTCAGAGTCCTGACAATAGACAGGTTTCGCACGAGCCGCTGGAGCCACCTGGTGGCTCTCGGCCCGCGCGCAAAAATGGCAGGCTAGTGGCTCGAAATAGCCACCAAGAGTCACTAACGTCAGATTTTGGCGGTGGAGCCACCGGTTTGCGCACGGCAAAAATGCCACCAGGTGGCTCCGATGGTTCCTGCGCAACCTGTCTAATAATCGAACGGATTCTTGGTGTGTCAGCTGTAGCCATGTGACGCTGGATGCAGGTCCGGATGTTCGCCAAGTATCCGAATACCAGATACCCGCCGCAGGCATCACAAATCTACCTGACGGGCTTAGCACGTATGGGCTATTCGAGAACGCCGGGGCATTGGGATTCCTACATAGGCTTGATAGAAGAGGGAGGCTATAGCATATGGGTGCCCCGGTTTTCGACGTTCTATCGCCCACAGTGCGAGGCATTTAAGCCCCTGATACTTTCCTGCTCGATGGCGTTCTCGTACCTCGGTCAAGAATGCGCTTCTTTAAGACCCTCGTGTTCGTCACTGTCGCCCACACCATCAATGCAACGGTCCTTGCGTCTGGGGCGCAGGTTCGCTGTCCACCTACTTGCCCCTCCCCCCTTGCGCTGACTTTCCGAAAATGCGTTTCCAGGCAGATGCGCACGGCCTCCAGTCTTCGCTGACGCTGGATCGCGCGCTGGTTCAGAACAACACCGATGGGCAGACGCCGCCCATTCCCGCGGGGCAAAGCCCGGCCATGCTCTCGCAGAATAACTTCATCAACTTCTGCGCCCTCGGTCTATCCGAACGTCCGATCACGAACGGGTTGCAGAACACCGCAGGGTCGTGCAACCCCGTCGTGGCCGGCGAGATCCCCGCGGTGACGAAGATGCCGTCCACCAAATTCCGTACGCCGCCTTTCAACTTTTTTCTTTTTGCGGCCCCGCTGACATGGTCCACCGCAGAATCGCCCACGAACGGCGCGACCATCCCCGCGAGCACGGCATTCACCGTGTCCGTCGGCGCGAAGAACATGCAGCTCGGCATCTTCACCAACGCGGCGTCGACGTACTACGCCAACCCGCAGGTGCTCAACGCCGCTGGGCTCATCAAGGGGCACATGCACCTCGTCATCGAGGCCATCCCGTCGGCGGACAGCACCGCCGTCCCCGACCCGCAGCAGTTCGTGTTCTTCCAGAGTGTCGCCACGCCCGCGGACGACAACGGCGTCGTGCACGTCAACGTCACCGGCGGCGTCCCCGCGGGGTCGTATCGAATGAGCACAATGCTGACTGCGGCAACGCACCAACCGGTGCTCGTTCCGGTTGGAATGCACGGGTCGTTGGACGATATGATCTATGTAGGTGCACGCCGCGCTCTCTGTTCGCTTTGGCGCTAATTCAATGAAACTCGCTAGTTTACGGTGGTGTGAAATGTCCTCCACAGCCCACGCAACCCCAGCTCCGCTTCTCTCAAGTTAGTACCTTGCAACGTGTACTTATGTACGCGTGATGAATTGTATGCCGGATGTTCACTTGAAATACCATTTGGAAGTGTCATAAGCGGTTTTGTCTGTCAGACTTCCGCGAGAGTGAATAGGGCTGTGACCCGTTACCGTAAACAACGGGTTTACGGGCCGTCGTACGGGTACGGGACCCGCTCGTAGACACTTTTTACCTGCAATTCTACGGGTCGGGTACGTGAACGCAGTCTCGCACAGGAATCCGTTGGATCTATCTGAATGGGGGCCCGGGTTTCATATTTATTTTTATTCAACCTGCGAGCATTGCGTCCTGAAAGGTCTCGGCGATCAATCCGGCGTCCACAACCTCGCAACAATGATCTTGCCACAATCTCGCCCACCAGGTCCCACCACTGGCCCACCTTCCTTCTGCGAAAGTCGAGAATCAAGTCAACACAAATCTGATGGATCTAGTATTTCCTGTGAATCGCGCATAGGCCTCGCGGTCTTCGCCCTGCCCGGCGGCCGTCGCCCGCGTTCCCTTCGCCCTCTTATGGTTCATCAGGCTCTTCTCCTTCTTCCGCCTCCTCTTCCTGCGCCACCCCTTCTCTTAATCCGTCCGGCGCTGGGGGAATCCGGATTACAAAACGCGGGAAGGTCGAGCGAGCCGGGGAGCAAGGATACCAAGTTATGTATTTCCCGGTGGTGGTGATTTGGGGATTCGTGCGCATATCCCTCTATCCTTCTTTTCCTCCCCTGTGTCTCATCCCATCTCCTCGCGGTGCCAGGAAAAGGATGCAGCCAAAACTGACTGCCACGCAGCATCCACGACGTCGAGACAATTCGACCGGACGACGACGCATCTGCCACCGATTTTTTCAGTATAAAATGATGCACTCCCACCCGCACACACACATCTCCCCGGCTCGCCCAAGGCGTATCATTTGAGCCACATCGCGTATTGGCTGCAGCGGGTGCGTAGGCCTTCATCTCCCTCTTTTCTCTTTTCTCTATTCTCTCTTTTCTTGTGCGGTTTTTTGGGCGGATGGGCACTGCCCATTTTTTCCCCGCACATGTTGCGCAATCTTGGCGCTCCGCATGCAGATCGCGTTCGGCCCTGCTTTGCGTAACGCACACCCTTGCGCATTCCGCGGATCGCTCGTACCCCGATCTCGAGCCTTGCGCGTTGCGTACTTTCTTCGCCTCTAATTGTCTTGCTATATCGCGCGGTTCGCGTACCTTTCCCCTTGCACCATTGCATTGCGCACTTTCTTCTCGCGCACGTATCACCTTCGTATCTCGTGCGCATGTTATATTTGCACTTCTTTCTCTCCTCTTCTCTCCCTTACATTGTCGTCATGGAAAAAACTGGCGCAAACGCAGGCCCTCGGCCTCGGCTCCGAGAAGCGGCGGAGCGACCACTGGGAGTTGGTGCTACACTGTGGCAGCGGTATAGATGGTTACGTGCGTCGCGCCTGTCTTTTCTTTTGTTTTATCTCTTTGCGCCGCCGCTATTACGTGCTTGCGCGCGCAGGCGCAGTTAAATCTGGGAGGCGATATGCGCCGTAGGCGCATTATTCGTCGTCGTCCTATGTCCGCCGGAGGCCAGACGCGTTCGGTGAGTCGTAGGGAGACGAAAGGCCACTTGCGAATGTATCATCGCATGCGGCCTACGATAAGACGCACGCGTGATGAGGGAGGACGCATACAATATGCGACTTGAGCGGCGAGCCGCTTTCCCGCCCCTGCGCCTCGCCCAGGCGCATTATCGTTGTCGGAGAAACTCGGGCACACATCCACTAACGACATAACACACAGGTGGAGCTACATGGTGAACGTGACCCTCCTCACGGTCTTTGTGAGCATGGACGTGCCGCATGTGTTGTTGGCGGTGCGTCCCTTCCAAGTTCCACTATCTCTTCTCTCGATTGCCCCTCGTACTTCATTTTCGGATGCGAGTCGGATACGAAGCGATTCGTCTTCCCATTCTTCTGGATACGATACCAAGGCGTATCAACATGCCGTCTGGAGGGGGAGATAGTGACGGAAACACCGACGAAGACGGCCATTCCTTCAGTGAATTCTGTCTCCGAGATGGCGTATCAGGAGACGGAGGCGAAGACGGAGAAAGACCCTTCCGCGCTCCGTCTCATCTTCTCCCTCCATTCCTACCGTTACTCATACTTGGTTAGTTTGTGACCGACCAAATCCCCTGCTTCCCTTCCTGCCGAACAAACAACCACCTGCGTGCAATTCACGCGTCTTCCCGTCCCGGTGGGATTTTGGATGTCATTGTGATTGTTGATTGGATCTCCTTCAGATTTTTGGAGGTAAGTATATGCACTTTCTTGGTCTTAATTTTTTTTTCTATTTTCTTCTTCGGGTGGGGAAATCTTCCTTTGAGCCGTGGTGTCTCAAAACGAATACGTACTTCGCGTTGCGTTCGGTGGCGTGCGCTTTTGGAGGCTGAGAGTGGATACTATCGAGACACGGACCTGCGGTGTTTGTTGCTTTGCATCGATCGCATCGCCCTTGCGCGTGCTGCGCTGGATCAAGCCGCATCCCATCGCATCCCATTGGATGCGAATTTCTACATCCACTGCCAGCCCTCAAGGTGTAGGGTGTCTACGTCTTGAACGGGCCGTTACATCGTCCGCGCCGCATTCAGCTGGCTTGGCGGGTTCGAAGCAGGGTCGTTTGCCGGCGTTTCGGTTGAATTTTCAACCTTGGCTCCGTCCTTCTTCATTCCTTCATTCCTTTCTCCCTCCTTTGTTCATTCCATCCCTTCCTCTGCTCCTTTGTATATCGACTCTACGTTTTTTCTTCTTCCTTTCCTGTGTTCTATGGCTTCCTCTACGTCGCGTCGTGCACTAGGAGATATTTACCACTATGCATGCGTAACAGACGCAACGATGGTACTGCTTGCAGGAGGAGTGTTTACACCGGGGTTCGTGGTGCTCGACGTCCTCCGATGTTTTACTTTGTTGCGGTCTTGTCCTTGGAAGGGAATCAGTCACCCAGAGGTCTTTCTTGGA
Source organism: Mycena galopus ATCC 62051 (assembly GCA_014925785.1). Lineage (NCBI taxonomy): Eukaryota > Fungi > Basidiomycota > Agaricomycetes > Agaricales > Mycenaceae > Mycena > Mycena galopus. The sequence goes on from WIQG01000413.1 coordinate 67,777, forward strand.
ATGTTTCTGGTTTAGATGCTGGATCGATTGGCGGCGAATTATAGACTTCGGTATCCAGGCCACGTCATGACGTCACAATCTTCAGTGGAATTGAACTGAGAACGAAAAATGGGCTATGCTGTATATTTGCTCGACATCACTTGTGGACAAAGACCGACCTTGTAGTATCGTCACCAGTGATATCTTTGGGGAGGGCCGTGTTCCCCAGTTAATTCCCGTCTACCAGGGCATCAGCCTTCGCTCCGGAACAAAATCACCGGCGGTCTTGATTTCGTTTTCGATCGTTTGCGAGAAAGATTGCTCTCGCAAACGATCGAAATCGAGGTTCAGAAATTTCAGGGTAACTAGTGACGTGCACGTTTCGCTGATAGACCGGACGGTAAGTTATCATTCACAGGCACAATTTCTTCCTCCAATTTGGGGCCCTTGAGTCCCAATTTGTCAATGTACCATTTCTCTCTCGTATTCACAACAATTCACTACACTCAGAAATAAATGAGAAAGGGGGGGAAAGCCGTCAATGGATCTCACGGCAGACAGTCCTTAGCCTTATAAATATGTTTCAACATGTGAACTGCCAAATGGAACACCCCTGCCTGATGCACAAAAACTGAGAGTTGGGAATACTATGGTTTATGCCACCATCAATGCTCCCATCAATGCTACCGGCAAGCCGGCACGCGGCGTTGGCGGAGTTTTAAATTTACTCAGACATTGCACCTGAGCGCCTCTGTGTTGGAAGTCTCCTCCACAGTTTGGTAATAGCCTTCTTGGATTCATGATAGCTGGAAATTTTATGAATCGCAATATTGCCTCGCAGATTGTTTTCTTTCTGTGGCAATCCGGTCTTAGCCAATTGGAGTTGGTGTTCTGGGGTTCTAGGATTCTAGGAAGTGCTCTTATCAATGGACGGTGGCTGGCCATAAATATCGATCCATGTCGTGACTACTCCTGAATATTTTGGGATTTATTCCACCTGTGGCAGTACCTGAGCAGAATTGGACGAGACAGTCAAACCGTCATGGTGTGTCAGTTGACATGACTGCCCTCCTTTCGCGCTTGTTATGAGCGAATTAAGGTGCTGGAGGACGCATTCAGCTGATCTGGATCCAGAATGGCTTGCATTAGGATAGTCTTGATGAAATGGGCATGGAAGTGTGGTGAGAGGCTAGCTTCAACTACTTACACAGCCACACCATGCCGGTGATGACCTTGGCTTATTTGTTTAATGATAAGGTGGTCGACGGCCTGTGGCCGTCCCCCTCCTTGATCCAGTTGTTCCCGACCTTGAAATTTGAAATCGTCCGGAGATAAAGTTCGCACCTCCGAAAAAGGAAATAAAAAACCCAAAGATTTTATAAAGAGTTTGAAATGCTATGATCAATGCTACCGATCGTGCTACGCGGCAGCCCCATTAATCCCAACTCCCCGTTGCTCTCGCCTGATGGGAGCTGACGTAATAATTTCCTGCACAGATCAAACGATTATTGCAAGCGCAAGAGGTTTAAACAGAGAAATCCCCGACTCTGAAACATAGAAGGTCCTGTCGTTTGATCCGTTAATTCCTCCCCCAAAACTCATTACCGATTTTGATTGGAGCCTTCTCAAGCGGTTTTATAACGTGTTCTGTTTCGCGTAAATTACGCTTGTCTCTTCAAATCATGCAGCTAAGTAGTGCTAATGGAAGCTTTGGACTTTCTTGCAATATTCCGAGCCAATTTTTTGGGCGTCATAAAGGACTATTACTGACAGGAAAACTGACTGTTTAGCTCTGATGCTGAGTGTTCGTGAATTCGTACTGGCCGTTCTGATCGTATATATTGATACATCATCTCGTATCAACGTCATGTACGTCACTCATGGCGTCGGCAGCGGCGCGAACGAGAGAAGGCGAACGAAAAGGGCCGTGCCGTATACGGCAGCGCTGTGACCAACACGGCCGCTTCTCCCACAGCCGTCACTACGACCCGGGTGGTACTTATGAAGACGGTACGGAGACCGTGCGGCTGCGTGTAGCAGTTATTGCCGTAAAACGGCATGAATACGAGTCGCTGCATGGTCCACACGAAGCTCCACGGCACGGCTCTGTATTACGGTGCCGTATTCCGTGCTTCACGGTTACGTGGCCAGCTAGAAACAATAAGTGTACACAAATATAATTCAGAGTTGGGGACGTGCGCTCGCGCCGCTACCGAGATCGCGATTTGATCGGACTCGATAGCCATCACGATCTCGGATCAGCCCATCAGCAGCCACAGCCTCCGAGTCGACCAGCTCCGTGTTTCTCGCCACCGTCCTACTCCCACGCACCCCTGTGTTATGGGCAGAGCAGGACACCCTCATGAACTTGATCAGATGTATGCCTGATGATCTCTGGGAGATCGCTGAGGTGGATGATACCTTGACTCCAGTAAGTAGCGTGGCGCAATCTCCCTATGCATCAAGAAGTGACTGACCACCTGCGGCAAGTCCCTTCCCTTCCCTTCCCGGAAGATCGTACCCTCGCATTGGACCAGAACCTTGAATTACGTGTCTCGCGTCAAGTGCATCGAATTTAGGGACACTCGGTCCAAAGCAGGCTGCTATGACCGGCGTATTCAAGGCCCTTCATGAGGCTTCTCATGGGGACTATCTGTTCCCGAACCTCGAACATCTCTTCTGGCAATACTTCGACGACGGCTACTCTCCCTATATTGATCCGTTCCTCGCACCCCGGCTCAAAACAATTCAGATCCGCGAGGAGGGTGACGGGCGCTGCCCAGGGCTCACTACACTTCGGCAGAAGCATACGGGGCTCATCTCGGTCGTCATTGAGGAGGTAAATGGAGACTGTGAAAACGCACATTCCAACGAACTGTACGACTTCGTCCGCACATTACTGCGTGTGGAGGTACTCGACGTCCGAATCCTCGATACCGAAACCTTGAAGCACCTCGGCCATCTCCCAACTCTCAAAACCCTGCACACCATGCTCTATAACTCGGTGGCCTTTCCTGGAGTCACTAACAGCAGCATGTTTTCCACTCTACGTGACGTTCAGGTGTCGTCACTGGAGCGGCCTGGGCGGCGGAGTGTCCTCATTGCTCGCGCTCGTTCGGACATGGGATAAGGCCCCACTGAAGATATTTGATGCGGACATTATCGACTGGAATCTGGAGCACATCCAAGAGCTTTATCGGTTGCTTGCGTCGCACTCCGTGCCCGAGCACCTCGACATGTTGCAGGTTGAATTCATGCTCGCCGATCCCCCGGATGTCAGCGTCAGCCCAGTTCCGGGCCATTTCTTCCAGCCGCTCTTCGTATTCAACGCCCTCACGATCCTGAACATTACGGTCCCGGCGGGCTACGACCTCGACGACTGTACCATCCTCGAGATGGCACGCGCTTGGCCATGCATTGATAGCCTCTCGCTCTCATCGCGCTCCAACTACCAGCCACGTTGCACGCTATCGTCTCTCGAGTATTTGGCGCGCCAATGCCCGCTTCTATCGTTCCTTTCCATAACCCTCGATGCATCGAACGTCCCACCTACGCCCCAGCCTGCCCGTCGTCAAGACAAACTCACCTTTGTCCGGGTGGATTTCTCCAGCATTTCCGATGACATCCCCGCAGTCGCGGCGTTCATATCATCCCTCTTCTGGAACGTGACGAATCTTGGCAGTTGTCTGTGGGACGACGACGTGGCTGGACGGCAGCATCAGGAACGCTGGGCAGAGGTCGAGAAGCAAATTCCCGGACTCTTGGAAAGACGCGCCAAGCAGGTGCAGGAGGCGGGCGAACGAGCGGATGAGGACGAAGCGGATGAAGAAGATGTGAGTGAAGGCGAGGAGCAATGACGAATAAAACTATCCGTGGAGTATGTTGCAAGCTCTCTCTTCTCGTATTTATGAATCATAAGCTTTTCGTACCGGTCCGAAATATTTTCCCAGTCTCTCGGTGTGTCTTCGCTTGGGGGAGAGTGCTATTCTCAGTTCGATCCTCTGCGTCGTGTGCGTCATTATATCCTCTCTCCATCAGCTACGTGGCACCGAAGCCATTCCAGACTCGGGTCACCTTGAACCACCAGGATGCCCTCTGTAACCGCCAGACAGCTTTTCAGCATAGACAGGTGTGAATACTCCCGCGCACTGTCTGCCGCCAAATGAATCAGAAATGAGCTGTTCTTGGACGTGAGCTCGACTTCTGATCGTTCCTCAAAGATTCTGAATCCCCGGCCAGAGCTCAGGTAGCATTACTAATGCAATCAAGTATGTAGTACATACTTGATTGAACCCTATTTTCAACTTGACCTGATGCGAGTTTTTATCCCAGACCGGTTCTGTCACCGCGTCTGACAATGACATGCATGACAGCGCCAGACCCGTGTAGCTTTCATTTTGCTTTCAAGTTGCTACCGCTCCATTTCATGTTACAACCACAGATTCCCGGGCATCCAGTTTAACTAGACGGGACAGAAAAAATCATCTCTTTGGCCTTCCGTGGAAGAAGCACAACGCAGGTTCCACATGACACCTTATAAGCATCGACAGGTCTCTTCTCGGCGCTGTTCTCAGACTCGTGAAATGCGGCCGCAGCCGTGTTTTCGGATGCGCTGCAGGAGTCGATGTATGTGAACCTCCCCAGCACTCTGCATCACCACCCACAAACAGGCGATGCAACTCCCCACTCTCGCTACTCTTTCCGCGATTCTTGCAGCGCTCGCGCTCGGCGCGCAAGCAACACCGCGCCCCTCGTGGCGGATGTATCCTACTGCCTTATAATCAACGGCGCAACGTTCTGGAATTGCAAACCAAACTGAACGCTGTAAGGCGATGCAGTTCCTGCTGTTGTTCAACCCGGGACTAAATCTCATGCCGTCCTACAGGACGACTTAGATGGGTAGAAAACCATATTCCGTGTTGGTGTAATACATGTGGTCCTTGGTTTGGCGAAAAAGCGGGTGTCGAATTTGCCATCGCTGGGAATGGTTAAGTTTGCTGGTGCGCCGTCAGCAAAAATCCCGTTATTTTTGCTGGATGCAAAGGGCGAAAGACCTGCAACGAGTCATCAGCCACATGGATGAGTGAGAAAACAGATTTCTCGTGTACTCTGCGACACCAGCGATGTAGAGCTCCCGCGTGACCATGAGCACGAATTGTCGTGTATTGAGGCTAACAACCACAGTTTAACGCAGTGGAGCGACATCAAAACAAGATTGACACACACTTGGTGGGCAAGGCCGCTCGCTGCTTTGCACGGCAGGTCCTCGTACTTATGATCCGTTTTCGGTCACCATTATTCACTCCGCCGAATGGGATGTATCGGTGCACCTGGAAATGTACCTGACACCAAGAGTGTCAGAGAGCGAATCGTAGCGACTGGAATGGTACCTGACACTCAAAGAATAATTTGCGCTGGATTTGAGCCTGACATGGAGTATGTCGGAGGCAGGATCAGCCGTCCCGACATTACCCGTGTCAGTAGCCCCGAAACGGCTCCTGACTTTCTTATTGTCAGGAGCTGTTTCGGGGCTACTGACACGCCCCGTGTCGGTGGCCCTGACACTGTCACGCCCCGTGTCAGTGCACCTGACACTGTCATGCCCCGTGTCGGTGCACCTGACACTGTCATGCCCCCGTGTTGGTGCACCTGGCATGTCACACCCCCGTGTCGGTGCACCTGACACTGTCACATCCCCGTGTCGGTGCACCTGACACTGTCACGCCCCCGTGTCGGTGCACCTGATACTGCTCCTGACACATCCAGTGGCAGGAGCAGAGTCAGTCACAAAGATTTCGCGCCTGACACAGGTAATGTTGGGACAGCTGATCCTGCCTCCGACATGATCCATGTCAGGCTCAAGGTCAGCGCGACTTATCTTCTGAGTGTCTGGTACAATTTCAGTCGCTACAATTCGCTCTCTGACACTCTTGGTGTCAGGTACGTTTCCGGGCGCACCGATACATCTCATTCGGCGGAGTGATTGGTTTACCTTACTTGGTCAAACTCGGTCCCTTCATTTTGCGCAAAGGAAAATCAATGGCTGCGTGGAGCGGTTGCCATTATGGATTCTGTCATGGATATAGTCATTTTCAACTCAACGACCGTGAGTTGATACAGTTTGACTATTTCATATTCCCGTTACCTCACTCCGTGCCAATCCTCACATCTCCCTTATCTACTATTTCTTAGTTTCCGTTCGTTACTATGTTTCAACTTGTATTTCATATTCACCTTACAGTATATAAACTACTGGCTAAGAGAATATACTACACTTCTTACCTGTTAACCTCTTCGATCTCAACGCACCCTCGCGTCTGGCTTAAGTGCTACGCCCTCCGTCGAACGGCTCAGTTAAAGTTTAGCACTAACTGGCGCCCACGACACTCACCAACCTGTGGTAACGAGCCTGTGGCTCGTGTGCTTGTTGGTGTTCGCGTTTGATTCGGAAAGCAAACGGTTTCTAGTGAACCTTTGGAATCGCCCCCATTCCATAACAGATTCCGTGGTATATCTTGGGCTCCTTCTTTACTTGGGTAGTCCCAGATCGAGTTTGAGCTATCCCCGACTGGTGAAAGCCTTGAATATGTTCTCGCTCCATTTGTCGCGGCCTCTCTTATCTCGGACCGGACGATTTTGAATGCAATTTGGTCGGTGCTATGGAGATTATGCGAGCTACGTAGTAGCGAGTCTGGAGACCTCTTTCATGTCGATATGCACGTACCAAGCCCAGCCCCAAGCCCTGTAAAGAAATTCGTAAAGAAAATCGAAACCGAACCGTCATCTAAACCGGCGATTTCTAAGCCATCATCGATGAGCTGCTCTTTACTCGTTTCTTTTCCCTTCTTGATTGCCCAGCAGGTTGCGCTGCCCGTCAAGCCTAGTATGCTGTTTCGTACTACGAAATGGCGGGGAATTTAGGTTGTACGGGGTGAAATGTGTATTGGAAGGGGTTGAATGTACCCTGTGAACTTCCTGCGAAGGGCAGAATATTCGAAAAACAGCGTTATACCTGGAGTATACGAGTGTAATGATGGCTTTATTTTGCGGAACGCACCTAGTATATCAAACGCCAGGATCTGGATACCATAGCCACCTGCGGGCATTGCGAAATCGATGGGTCTTCCATCACACAGCCGCTACAGATCCGCGGAGGCCGGCAGGCCGGAAAACATTCTTTCACGGAGTGCCAAAAGCTAGTTTGGAAGAATCGCAAAGACGTCTGCAAGGAACATACAAAAGGATCGCCACTGACTCGTGGGGAGGAGATCGTAGGATACTAATCACCGAAGCCGCGATGTACATTGCCGAAGCGAAAGCAGACGAATTACTAAAGAGTTTAAACCGCGAGAAAGAGACGCCGTCACTTCTGAAGACGCGAGGCATCTGCAGGAAGTTCAAGGAGCTCGCAGAAAAATATCTCTAGTTCGCGGCCTCTGAAAATCTCCGGCCCTTGCAAAAATCCCAGAAACACTAAGAAGCGAGTTTGCACAGCCTCAGCTCATGTTTTTCGAATCATCGAACACCGGGTAGAGAGGTAGTTAAATCCGCTGTAGGTATATCCTCCGTCCCGCCCAATTTTATCACCTGCAACACATAATAGAGAGGTTGTGCCCAAGCGGCATGCCGCTTTTGGCACTTGTGCAAAGCGGCACAACAGAATTTTTTTTCTTAGTTAAATACCATCACCTGAGTTGTGGATCTTGTCGCTACTGGTGTTTTATCCCCGAGTTTGTGTATTTTGTGAATTGTTGGTAGGAGTAAGCGTGAGAAACCCGAATTTGACGGCATCATTTCTTGCTTTTCTTTGTCCTCGCGCCACTTTTCACCGTCTCCCATGGGTCGCAAGAAAGGACGAGGCAAATCTACTCCCTCTTGTGCAGGCACCCGTCGCTCGACCCGCCTTCAAGGCCAGCCGAGTCCGGAACGCGAGGGCAGTCCACCTTGGGTCGGAATGGACTCGAGCCAGCTGCCAGACGACACCAGCAGCATCCACAGTGACTATGAACCGGAGCCGCTGGAGGATATCGAGCAGCCGAACGACACGCAACCGCCTGATCTCTCCGACGAGGAGGATGAGGAACCGGCACCGGCCCCATCAGCTCACACGACGAATGCGCGGTCGCCGCGTTGGGTGTCTTGGCAAGACCGATACCTGGCCAAGGCCGTAGACCAGATTCGACCTTTCCTCCTGCCGCCTTCTGAACGCGAGGAGGGGTGGAATAGGACAGCTGAAGTCCTCCGCCAGGACAGCAGCGCTGTCGGGGAGCGTTCCATGGTTGATAGAAGCGGTTCGGCCTGCAAGAATCGTTTCATGAGGATGATCAGGGAGCATAGGGTGCGCTATATCGCGCGTCAGCTTCATCCCCGTCTAACATGCTTACAGAAAGGCGAAACAGAATCGCGCATGAAAACCGGGGATGTTGAAGAAGTCTCCGAACATATCAAGGTGAGTTTGAACAATTTCTTTCAGTTCGACACTCACTTGCTCCCAGATCATGACAGAACTACAAGCAATCATGGATGACCATCAGGTCTCGACGAAGGAATCCTCCGCGAAGTCGAAACACAAGGTTGATATTGAGGATAAGGCTGGCAAGGAGTTTCGTGATGCAGCGATGAAGGCTTTGGCCCGCAGTGAAGGATTAATTGACATCTCGGAGCTCGACGGTGCTTCTGTTCGTGAGAAGCAGGGCCAGCGAAAGTGAGTTGCCAGTTATCTCAATCCGAATATACCAACTGTTTCGCAAGGCGTGCTCGTCCTCCCCTCGCGTCTTCCAGCCACCATAACCACGCCTCCAAGGAGAATATTTCGGACGTTGAACCACCGTCAAAACGTCGTCGCCGCAATGTCCTTCATGACATTCTCGAGCAGCGCAACAAGGAAGATACGCAGCGCCTTAACGACGCTCGAGCCCGTGCAGAACAACACCACAACGAACTTCTCCAGGCTCAGAACGCGACCCTCAGCTGTCTCAAAGACCTCACCAGCGAAATTCGGGGTCTCCGTGAAGATAATCGTGCTCCTCGCGATGCAGGAGATTCTTCGCGCACCACGGAGATTCTCGCTGAACTCATCGCCAAGAAATTTTGATCCGCATCCTACCACGAAATTTTTAAACCATTCGTTCGTTCAATTTGTATCATATTTTACCATCCCGCATAGTCTATCATAGAGCTCTGAATTTATTTACCATACGCCGTATCTAGTTATCTTCTTGTCTTAACCCGGTTGGATACTCAATAACTACTCTTCTTGGAACTCTGTCTCACCCCACGGCGCCTGAAGACACCACGAGTCGAGCTCTTCGTCTGTTACGGGACCACCGCGGAGGTATTCGGCAAGCGTCGGAGGCTTGCACCGAAAGTATTGCGAGATTTGGGGGTGATGGAGTGTGGTGTGGCAGTTACAGAGGAGTACCGCAACGAGGAAGAACAGTCCAAGAGGCTGCAGCAGAACTTTTTGGTTCTTTGCAAAGCTGAGGAGCGCGAATTGCTCGCCGATCTCCTTGAATACCCACTCGACCGGTTCACGGATGCGACTCATTCTCGTGTTGAAAAGCTGCTATGGCTCTGTCAACGATGCGCCCTTATATGGAGTGCAAACGTGAGCTGATACTGTGTAGGCAGGATCGCCGTACACAACAAGAGGCTCGCGAGTCTCGGGTGTTCCTAGAGTCCAAAAATGCTTCTTGAGGATTTCCAAGACGCCGCTCTGCTTGAAGCACGTTTCATCATGCCTACGGCCTTCAATAGGACCGAAGATATGGATGATCATGCCATCAGGGGAGATGATAACATGATACTTCAAGCAATGCATCCGTTTCCATCCATTATAGAGCAGCCGCTGGTTATGGATTGGGCGGCTGATTTCTTCCAGTGTTCCGTCCATCAAGGAACAAACGTGGGGATGAGGGCACCCTTTCACAGACATGCAATGAGCAAATTGCTGCAGGGTGTGCGGAGTAAGGCCAGTTGGATCGAAGCGGAGGAGATGCTTCCAGCGATCGTAGATATACCGTGCGACAAGTCGGGTGATACGGGACAAACGTGTAGCCTCCCACCCACACTGCATTTCGACATCACAGAGTCGGGTGGGGGATGACAGGCGATGGAGAAGCATGCAAACTGCGGTGAAGGCGTCTTCTGTGATGCGAGTCTGCGGGCATTTGAACTCCGCGGGTAGATCCAGATGTATGACAAGCTGCTCGACTTCAGCATACGTGAACCCAACAGGCATCGCATCAGTGATAGTCGATACCACATTGGACAGAGAGCGCACCGGAACTGCTCAAAAAATACAGATTGGCTGAGTGATGCAAGATCAATCTTTCCGCCTGGACGCATCCTGCCTTGTGATTGGGAGATCCACTCCTCGTCAAGGGCATCAAGAAGACGTTCGAGAGTCTCGTGAAAATTCTTAGCAGCGAGGAGGATCTCAATTTCTTCCGACATTGTGGACCGTAAGACTCGAGAGAGACCCCCTTGGCCTCCCCCAGTCTGACATCCCAAAAAAGGCAAGTGCTTACGAATAAGATAAGAGGTATAGCGTGGGTTCGAATCCCAGAGGGTCCAGTTTTATTTTGCCACTAAAGTTTGAGATTGAGCATCTTTTTTACAGTTTTTTGGAGTTCTCCATTTCACTGAAAGGGTTTCTTTTTTTCCCAAAATATCTAGCCACACATGCAAACTCAAATTCCCGCAAACTCAACCTTGTTGCCCAAAATAGACTGAAACCAAGGCTCCGCTGAAATGCCAACACTTCTTGAAGCAAAAAACCAGTGAATAACTTGAATAAAAGATCAAAATGCCACTTTCCAACTCCTCACAAGGGTACGCGGAGTTCGCTCGATCAAAAAATAAATACACAATCACACTTTGCAAAATAAAAGACAATGGTAGGGTTCGAACCCACACCGTGCACGCACCATAGCTGTCACATAACCACTAGAGCATCCAGAACACAATAGCTGATAGGTATAGTATTCCTAGACCATACTGTAGGTCGGCGCAAGGAAGGTTAGCCGAGATTTGATGAGATTATCCTTATTAGGCAGGTCAGACTGGGGGAGGCGTGGGCCAGATACTCGAGAGACTGATGATGACGTTGAATGACAGCCGTTTGATCCCTAGCACAGCCACATCAATGTCATTCCTCCCACAACCCCGAATACACATGAATTATGTGTTAGTTTCTGGTTTTGGGTGCCCTGGGATGTCGTTTCCCCATACCGCTTTGCACAATGCTCAAAAAGCGGCATGAGCGGCATGCCGCTCGTGCCGCTTGGGCACAACCTCTCTAATGCAGGTTTTTACAACCCAGTTGCGTCTTGAAAATCCAGTGTTTCTTGAGAGTTCAATGCTTCTTAAACAGCGTAACGCCCCGGAGTCCCTCGAGCTCACGAACTCAATCTCGAAGTGGCTCCTGTCGAGGAACTTGAACAGGTTCACAGGTTGTACCGGTAGAGTGTGCCATTGTTCGCCCACACGATGTCACCGCAACTTACATCACGCGTGCAAATCAGCAAGCCTGCAGACAAGGAAGGGTAGGGGGTAGGGGACGAGATGCATTAGCTGGGGAGCTGGTCGGGCGTGGTCATAAGGTCGAGGCCCTCGAAGTGGCCTGGCGTGCGTGCGTAATCATTTTAATATGATCCAAAGATACGGTGGGATGGGGGAGATTGATGAAGACTTACCTGCAGCACCATTAACCAGATACACGGACGCAGACGGAATTGTTGTACCCGCGCGGCTCCTTCGTGTTGTTCGCCAGCGGCCCGAGGCGCTGTATGTTGTGGACCTGCCCAAAGTATGTGACGTCCACCCCGTGCTTGATGAGCAGCAGCTCGAACGCCTCCTGGCATGTCGTGCACCCGCCGCTGTCTCCGTACCACTTGCCGCTCCGCCGCATCAACATGACATTAGCAAATACGCTAGAGCAGAAGAGGGAAGGAAAGTACGGGCGGTGCCCGGCAGCGACGACCCACGGTGTAACCCAGCGGTCCACAGCCGCGAGGTCCCTCTCGATGAAGTCGATCTGCTGATTCATGCAGTTCCCGAACGGCCCGCCGGAGTCGTTGCCCCCGCCCCACCCGCCTCGTCCGGCACGATGATTCCGTTCCCGAAATCGGTCTCCGTGTCGAGCATGAGGTCTGTGGTACGGCGTGAGGACCCTTGGGAAGGAAGAAATGGAGGGATGCAGGGAGGGAGAGAGATGTACAGTTTGTCATGCCGTAGTCGAACGAGTACCAGAACGCGGTGAGGGTGCCGCTGGTGGAGGCGTTAGCTGCACAAGAAGGACACAACTAAGCAGACGCAGCGCGTATGCGCGTAGTAAAAAGAGAGTGCATGCCCGAGAGGGTGGCAAGTTGATCACTTGTGCTCCAGAATAAATTAGCTAGCTATACTTACATCAACATAAGTGGTAGGTGCCGTTAATATAGCCGAGGTTGAGCTCTGTGCATCCGCAACGGGTCAGCTGTTAGTACGTGCGGTGTGAGCGTGCGATTGAATGGTACCTAAAGACTAAGAGTCATGCGTCCGCGCCTTGGGGGAAGGATTAGTACCACTATCAAAGGGGAAAGGCATACACACTCACACGCGAAATCACCTGGGTTAGGTTAAATCCATACTAAGACGCGGTGGCGACAGGCCTGGATGGCCGTCTGATCTCCCGGGTTGAGCGAATTGACGACCGTTTTGCCGGTGTAGCTCATCTGGCTTGTACTGAGGCCATCGGGGCCGAAGATTCCCATGCCTATGACTGGGTTGTGTGGTGAATTGCAACAAATTAAAGGAACGCAAGGTCGCACATGGCGAATTGAGAGGAGAGTAAAAATAAAGTCAGTGGCGACGATAAACGGCAGGCAACGCAACGCACCACAACCCACTGAAGGTGATTGATTAAAGATAGTAGCAGACCAAGGAGAGAACAAAAGACGCACTGATGAAAGGAGCGTGGTTGCCGTCCAGCAGCGGCTCGCGTTCAATGGCCCAATGTCGATGCGCATCGGATGAAGCATCTTCCAGGAGCTAAGGAGCTCACGGTATATTTCGGGCAGTCCCCACACGTCATGTTTCGCTCTGCCAGCTCGCAGAGCAGCACGACGTACCCCGCCACTTTGTTTCAAATGGTGTGTCTCTCAAATAGACACTATACCATGCCTATTGCTCTTGTGACCGCGAAGACGTGAGAGATCATCATTCCAGCACGGCCAAACCCTGATCGGGGGCAATGGCGTTGGTTCCGGACAGTGTCGGAAAAATAAAAATTGTCTTATCAGATTGTCACGTTATAAGGCTCTGATAAGACCGACAAATCTTGTCAGAGCCAATCAGAGTGACAGCGGCCCCATTGTGGCCTTATAATACTAAATCGGAGTTTATATCTGTCTTATCAGGGTCTTATCATGACCTTATTGGCCCAGCCTTCTATCGGATCACGTCTTATATTGCTTGCCGTCATTAAGGCCTTATGGAGCCTGATCACACCAGCAAAAGTGAATGTTCAGCTCGGATAATGCTGCCTAACCGTCACCTGAAAACATTATTTTCAGCAACATGTTCAGCTGGCGGCATTTTTGCCATCGGCTCGGCATCTTCCGAACCAATGGCGAAAATGCCTCAAGCTGAATAAGTTTCCGAAAAGGAACTTTTCAGGTGACAATCAGCTGAGCTGAATATTCGATTTTGCTGCCTTGTCTTGCAAATTACAAATTTCCGACACTGGGTGTGCCGTATTTCCGTAAAGCCACGGCACATTCCCGGCAAATGTAATTGGTCGAATGTGCTGTCCATTCGGCGGAAATGTACCATGGTTGCAATTCACATGGTTAGTGTTTGGTTGAGCTCTACAAGGGGCAGAGACTTGACTGAATGAATGGCAAGTGTCTTTGACAATATTGCCTAATACACCATTTCGGTAGCTATCTGGTGCTAATGTCTCAGATATCAGGGGGTTTTCGAAGAGCAATTTTAGTCCGAAATTGACTCCAGCTTGATCGAGCATAGTCCAGGTTGAGGAAATGGCCAAGTGTGGATGCCAGCTGAGAGCAACTTGACTTGGCTGGCACATGATATAGTGTGCTGAGCGAAGTTGGGTCGATATCAGGGATCATGTTGTGGTCGAGTTGGATGTGAAACGTGGTGTGTGAAACCCTTCGTCGGAGGCATTTACTAAGTATGTTGGATGGTTCGGGGTATAACGAGGATAGCTTGCCAGGTTGCTGAAATATCTCACGCGCGGAGGGCATCATGATCATGGGTATTCGCCGATCAGATGTCGTCGGCGAACGGGGAATATTGTTATATTGAGGGTACCTCAGCTGTCCACCCGTATACAGCCTGTAGAGCAGATGACGCGGTGACGGCTAATGACGGTCTCTGTTAGACCATTGAATCCGACAAGTGATTCCTTCAAGCGACGTCTGTCATCCTGCGGCACAATCACCATTAGTCTCGTTGCCAGACTACGGGCAGCGCTCCCCACGCTCCTTGTAGGCAGTTCCGAAAGGAGAAACAAGGATGTTGCGATGTTCAAATGATAGCAAGGCAGATTTTGATGAAAAAGTAATGGGGGAGCGCTGCCCTAGAACGTCTGGTGCAGTTTAGCCGTAAACACTGCTCTTGCGTCACACGCCGTGACCATGAAAAAATGAAAATGTTGGGTTGAGGCATTGGACCTCCCAGCCAGCATTCACGCCATTTAGTACTGGGTTCTTCATTTTGACCATTGCAATGCTCAGCTAGAAATATATTGCTAGAAGACCTTCATATACCCAACAAATAGCAAAATATGCTGCTTTCCTGAGAATTATGTTGTGTAAACACTTGGAAAGTCGGATTCATGGCTGAAGTGAGCTTTTCGGATCAAGTTGAGCTTCATTTGCACACAAAGAATTGAGGTTTACATTCAGAGATAGTGAAAAACTGGTTGGGCAGAAAATAGGGACTTGTTACATTCGTGACTGATGTGACCTAGCGCAGGGTGCGCGGGTAAACTGCACCAGATCTTCGAGGGGTGATGGCTGCTGGGCTTTTTTGATCTTTCTGCCCCAAATCACGAAGTCTCCCGGCCGAACCCCGAGAAGATCTGGAGCCGAGATTAGATCACCATGTACCAAGCCCACCATAGCCTACCGCTTTCGGATTTCGAAACCCCTGGCAAAGCCCGATCAATTATTCGGCGATCACCAACGGTCCCACGTGAATTGCGCATATTTAGGAGAGGTTCCTGGTTCTCACTAAGAAAGAAGTTTCAGTTCCTGTCATTATTGTAGAGTTGCCGTAGGCGTTGTGTCTGCGGGAAACTGCGATCTGTTGGGGAAAAACCGCGTGTCTGTCAGCTGTTGGTCAGCTGATACTGGACAATGAAATTCAAGAATACTTATGTAGGCAGGACAGTACGAGCAGAATGGAGATGGAGCCTCTACAGCAATTGAAAATGGTCGAGTGCCGTCATTGCGCGTTCTCCAGCGACTGCGGCATAGGTTGAGAAAACAATTGGGCCAAATCTTAGAGTGCCTTGATACTGCATACCCACATACTAGGGGATGTACTGTAGTATTTTGACCAAATGTTCAGGGGGTCACTTGTCATCACAAATGTTCACTGAAAATGGTGTTCGTTTCTCGGCAATCATGGGAAAATTGCCATATATGGCAGTCCGGCAAATGCCGGACCGAAAATTTCGGTGTTTTGTTGCCTATTTGGCCACAAAATTGAAAAGTCATCGTCACCTAGACCAAAAATATTCAGTTCAGCGTCACCTGAACATTTGGCTGAAGTACTACAGTAGTATGCTCATTCTCGCAGGAATTGAGAGCTACCTGCGTGATTCGGGCACAGAACACAACTTCATCCCAGTGCGCCGACTTCGCACAGCCACCAGCTCTGCTCCGCGATCTCCGAACGGTGAATCCTCTTGTGCTCTTGACCCTGTAATCTCAGGGAAGAAACAAACACGGTGACTCTCAGCTCTAAGGTCAGTAAACTAGCAATGTCTTGAAGTAGTGATATTGCCAACTTTTCTGAGGTGCGTGGGACAGTCTAGTGTCCAATTGGCGTGCTCGTACATATTCGCACTCATCGGTCTTGGGCGACAAATTTCTCTGGGATCCCGCTGACTTTCTCCACACATGGTCGATCAATTTTACATGGGCTGTATTTAAGTTAGCGACTCTCCGGTACCAAGCCAACTCTGCAGGTAACGCCGGGCACCCGGGCTGACATACGGACCCCGTCTTCAAGTGACATGTGACGGATTTTTCTGGGGCCTTTACATAAAAACCGCTACCATTCAAATGGGAAAATTTTCGGCGATCTTCGCGAGTGAGAAATGAACACGTGGTCGAAATGTTAGCAGTAGCTCTGCTTGAGATTTTTTTTAGCCCTCCAGGCTGTTGCCTGGTTGCACTCGGCTGCAAACCCTGGCTTAGACGTACGTAACCCAAACTGCCTTCATTTGCCGACCCTGTGTGGCGTAATACTGGCAGGCCGCGGGCATCAAATATCGTCCGTAAGCAATTAAAACATCAATGATTACCCAACAAGGATATTGGACCGTCGTTGTGGCTTGTATTACCAGCAGGGTTGTGTGGCAGAACGAACATGCCCAAGTTGGTCCTGTAGAAATCCGTCCAAACCACGGTGCTCTCGGGAGAGAATCCAGCGGACGGCAACCTTAAGACAGGACGAGACACAACCGTTTACGGCACGTTGCCTCGTAATTTTACAAGACGTGTGACAGTGCCCTCAGCACTACAAAGGTCGGACACCAGCGTATACACGCGGCAAAGGATCGACATCCTCATTCATCCTAATCATTTTTACTGCTATGTCCAGCGCAGAAGAAGAAGTGCTAGTGAAGTGGTATCTCGGGCCGTGGGTATGCGTCCGTCTGCTGCATTGCTGGCAGCGAACCTGACGCAAATGGACAGCTCATCGGTTCGTCCCTTGACCTTGTGCTCATGGGCGTGCTTGGCTGCCAGGTGGGTCCCGTTCACCGCGTAGCCTCCTCGGAGTCTCGGACGCTCAAATAACAATCAGTTCGTCAACTACTATAACTGGTATCCCGACGACAGCCGCGGCCTGCGCATCGCCGTGGCGGTCCTCTGCCTCCTGAGCGTGCTCAAGTCGGTCGAAACCTTGTGTGTGCTTCTTCGGTCGTCCTCGGGCTCTTCTCATACATTCTATTCCAGCGCCGCTTTATGGGTGTTCTTGATTAACCATTTTGGAGATATCGAGTACGACCTCTCGCTCACCACTACGGGGTGGTGGGATACCGCAAATCCGTTAATGGTACCGCATTGCCTGCGCCGCTTCCCACGGTACTCACGCGCGGTCGCCCGGCTGTGTAGGTCGCGTGCATCGGTTTCTACGTCCAGTGCTTCTACCTCCATCGTCTCTGGGATCTCTCCAAGCGATGGTGGGTCGTGGCCCCGATTTTTGCCTTGTACATTTTTGCGATGGTGGCCATTATTCTCGCGGTACGCCACGCCCCACATGGGGCGGCGAAATCGGTGCTGACACCCTCCGCAGACATACTTCATCGCCACTTCACAGAAGACCGATGTTGCGAGCTGGTGTAAGCATTTCCCTGCCGCCATGTGGATACAGGACTGACACCGGCTTTCGCAGTTGGCACACATCTCGGTACTGCATTCGGTGAGACCGTTCTCCTGCGGGCTAAACCGCCGCTGACCCAACGTTCATCGACCTTAGTTGGGGACGCCATCCTCACTTTGACAACGGCATATTTTCTGCTCAAAGCCAGGAAGTTCACCATCAACCCGGTAACCGCAGGTATCCTCAACTCGCTCATACGCCTCACTTTCCAAACTGCCGCCCCCGCCTCTCTAGCGTGAGCGCCCCCTCCTCCCATGATGCTGACGCTGACGCACCCCGTTCCACAGCGCGATGTTTAACCTCATCTGGTCGCAGATGTACAAAACCAATCACCCGCTGCTCGCGTACATCGAGCTCGGATTCAACCAGCCGCTACCGAAGCTGTACGCGATCTCGATGATGTGGACGCTCAATGCGCGACTCGCGCTCCGCGCGCGCACCGAGGTGTCGGGCAGCACCAGCGACGGCCCCTCGGGTGGACGCGTGCGCTCGCCGCGCCGCACGAACGTACGTTGCTCCCTTTATCCGACCCGCAGACCGTTGGTTGAATGATGGTGTGCTGTTGCAGGACGATATGGAGCTCGGCCGGATCGAAATGGTCAAGCAAGCACAGACGAGGCAGGATGGCGATGTAAGTCATGTTAATGTAAGTGTTGTGCGACTGTTATGCCTCGATTTGTGATGTGTTAACTTGGCTGGGCGGGTCGCAGATCACGGACATGTTCTATCATTCGACCACGAGCAAAGGCCTGTCGAGCGGGGACCACAAAATTCACAGCGAGGCTGCGCAGTAAGAGGCCCACCGCGTGTGCCTGAGTTGGCCTGGCGTAGATTCGATGGCATGCTGAGTAAGTTACATAGGGACTAATATTGCAAGATGTACTGTGTGTCATTGTACTGTCTGAATTAATACCGAGCTATTTATGAATAAATACATCTTTAAGCAGTGAATCCAGTGCGACTGAATAAGGAAGGCCAGTAACATACTGAACGGAACAATCCATACTTTATGGGGCGGCTCTCGGCGCGATTGAACAAGACTGGAGTGCGGCTGGTCCTCACCAAGACGATGCCTTGGCATCTGTCTTCCAGCATTCGGTCATTTCCCCCGTTTATCCCACTCGTTCTGTGAGAACTACGAGGTCACGGCCTTCGTCGGACGACGGGATTATGTCGTGCGGCAGCGGCGGTGTGCCAAGTACTCGTTACGAATCTCGTACTTACTCCGAGAGACGGAGTACGAGATTCGTATCAACCTGGATTACATGCGATGACTCCAGGATTGTGAGAGGTGTGAGTCTTCCCGGCTCCAAATACGGCAATGAAAAGTGAATTGGACGAAGGGACGGTGTGTCGAGAGTCGAGAGAGGTACACAAGCGAGGCGAGCCTAACCATTAATTTCTTTGCTCTTTGTTTACCCAGACCAATTCGTATCTATGTAAACTGCAAGGCGAAGCTCGGTTCCAGGCCTCATTTCCGTGAATACGCAAGTTCGATCGCCTGCTAGATCATGGATTGTGACGTTGTTCTCCTAGACTCTGTGGCTGAAAAAAAACGAGACGCGCCGGAAATTACCAACATTTGTCAATGGTTGAATCGAATCTTGAACCTAGGACTGATCAGTGACATGTCAGTTTGGAATTCAGTCAGACCAAAATTCAACCGAAACTTGGGGGCAAAGGCCGCCGCAGGGCGCGGCGCACCTCGTACTTATCTTCCTTTGTAGCTCAAGCCTACATTTAGATTTGAGCGAGGATCGTCAGCCAATTTGAATCAGTGATATCACTCGACTATAATGGAGATAGCGACTATTAGGAGAGCTTAATGCTACGTGGTCTTGATATATGTTTGCCAGCGCACGCGAAGCTGTTCGCCAGCTGAAGATCATGTCCTTATCAGCTGACTGTGTCAGCTGGCCTACAGCTTCCTCTCACGGCTTCGACAGCGGTCCTTCCAGCTGGTGCACAGGTGAAGCTTCCACATTTTTCCCGTGTGGGTTTAGTTTGGCGGTGTAGGATAATCTAAATGAACTCGATTATTCTTGAGTAGCATAATCCATCCAGTCTATCTACCAAGACAGTCTTGCTCTACCACTGCAAAAGGGCCTGAAGGCCGTGAAAGAATTTCACGGCCATCGCTTGTGAAGCCGACAGCCGCACCGAATCGAATGGTACGGCGTAATTGGCACAATGATCTGTCTACATCTGGAAACACGGTTTTCTTCGCTAGATATCAGCCGACGTCCTAGAGTGGCAGTGTCTCGCTAGGCATTCCGAGATCATGATTGTCTTCCTAGAGCTCGGCTATCTCCTTAGAGCGTCCGAGAGCTCTGTGCTCTAACCACCTCTGCCTAGATTTATGTTGCCATGCAACACACCGCATTTTCGCTTAATCTCCCTCACTATAAACAAGAACTCCATGAAAATCTTTCGCCCTCCCTTTCTGGTCGCTACCTCCAAAATCTTTTTGCACACCAGCTTTACTTGGGTTCCCGGCTCGTTCCTTCAGCTCAAGTCGATGTTCAAACAAATTTGGATCCATTCAAGTTCTTGCTCAACTGTGGTTGCTACTGGTGCCTCAAGTTTCAAGACTTCAGGTCCAAGCACTTTGCAAGGACTTCAAGTTGTTGGCGGGCTAGGACAGAAAACTGTGCCCATCTCTGGTTCATCCTGGGATATACAGTCATATACTACTAATGTGGTGGCGTGCTGCTGTAGACTTTAGTCTCTGGTCCGACTTCGCGCGAGCGTCTGTACTTATCCCGAAGATTCATGCTGTAATTACTCTCTATAGCCTTTGAATTCATTTCTGTTTTTATTCATTTATGGGAATGTAGTGCACGCACGGAACTCCAGGGACCTTCGGTGACCCGGTTGGTTTAAGCGAGTCAGATTAGGTCGGGTTTGCGCTACATCAAGAAAGCACATGTGAAAAAGCGAAGTTGTAGGAGCGTCTAAGCGAGTTCTATGTAGATAACCTCTTCTAGGAAGCTCTACCTAGAAGGGGGGTGCCTAGGGCTCTAGAAGCCTACCAGAGCTTCTGGAGAGCTAGGGAGAGAGGGGGTGTTTTCCAGATGTATGACAAAGTGTCGATAGACCGGTCGATCTGAGTTTGAATTTAGTTAGCGCCCGAGCGATCACGTTTATGTCACGCCTTTATCACGTGTTCAACCCCAAAATATTCATAGCCTCATAATTCAGGCCCGAAGCTCAATAATGAAAATGCATATTAGGGACGGACAGGCTCTCAAAGCTGATGAGCCCCCAATTTATGCTCTCTTTTCTCTGAACTGGCATACATGCTCTTCTTCAGCAACAAAATTCACAAAGCAGGCTTAGTTCGTCTGAATATCACAGTATTGAA
This sequence comes from Mycena galopus ATCC 62051, assembly GCA_014925785.1. Taxonomy (NCBI): domain Eukaryota; kingdom Fungi; phylum Basidiomycota; class Agaricomycetes; order Agaricales; family Mycenaceae; genus Mycena; species Mycena galopus. Next base: position 88,745 of record WIQG01000413.1, read on the forward strand.
CATTCTAGAGAGGCAGCAACTTAATAGAGTGGTAGATGTATCTTTTTAAACAATTTCATGAATTTATCTCCTTCTTGAGAGCAGCATTGAATATTTTCACGGTGAGAAAACACGTGACATAAACGTGATCGCTCGGACGCTAACTAAATTCAACTCAGATCGACCAGTCTGTCTATCGACACTTTGTCATAGACAGATCGGTCACCCAAAGTGTCGAGAGCCCAGCTCAGATAAATATCTCCAGTTGTCTTGCAATAATCTCTGCTACCGCCGGCGTTCATCACGAGGATATGCACCAAAGAGGCTGCAAATTCCCGCTGCTGTTCACTTTAAGAATTTATTTAAGAATTTATTGCAATGGTGTGTGTTCACTTCCTTATTGCCATCCATATCAGCTGAATCTCACGCTCTTTGCGAAGCCTTCGTCGGGCTGTGAGCACTGATTTACCGTTCATTTGGAACAGATCACATGTCGTGATAGGAGCGCTCAAGGCCCACTCAAAAGGGACACCTGTCATCCACTATTCTTGGCTTCTTCCCTAGGGTTCTAACCCCTCCGTCATACGGGGACGGCCGTCTAAAAAACGGCCGTTTTTTCGACGGGACGGGTCCGACCCGTCTGTTCAAGGCAGCCCAGGAGCCTCGAGACGGACGGGACCTGTCCGTCTCGTCCGTAACGGCCGTTTAATTCGCAGAATAATACATAATGGGGGTGAGTTTCGTTGATTTTCGGGCTAGTTACACACTGTTTGAAGCTGGTGAGGCTGGAAACACGCGAAAAAGGTCGCAAATCAGTCTCTCTAGACAGTTACTGTGATGATACCAGTCTGTTAGTTACCGCGTCGGCGGCGTCCAGCCTTATCACGGATTGATGGCAGATGCACGACCAAACAACCCATTTATTTCACGCGTCGTTGAGCTCTTTGACGCGACTTTTGATGGCAGAAGCAAAGAATATAGTTCTTGAGCTGTTCGAAGGTATTTAGAAAATTATTTGGGTCTGTCTACAGACGGTTCTCGCATCATAGGGTTGTTTCGGCCGAATTCGGCTATAGTGACGGCGTGATTCAGTGTTTGAGCTGGTTTGAGCTAGAATTTCATTGGAAAATTTTCAGGTAGGCGGAATAATAAATTCAAAGCACTCTATCACTCTTTGCGCACGAATTTCGTCCTCTTCGCGGGCTTCGACGCGTGAAGTTGCGTCTCAGTACGCGACACATGACTTCCCAAAACGGATGCTTACATAATAACCCTGGTCGCCTATTGCGATGGCGTGGTAACCAAAGGACTAGTCGCAAATGGGTGCCGTGATACCATCAGCACAACCACACCCATTTAGGAAAGCGATAGTATTTTCCGTTTTGACCATCAGCTCTTCCACGGAGCTCAGAAGGTATGTTTAAATGTTGATTTCAAAAATATTTGTAAATCATCCTATGCATTGGACCTGCGAAAAGAAACAAAATGGGAGATTGAAAGCAGAACTGAGTTGCCTTTCCACCTGAATTTGCGAGCCACTACAAATAATCCTAGGGATGTGTGCCATTCAATCATTTTCAATGCTGTTTGGAATCCCCTCAGACTTGAAACTTCAAACAATTGACCAAAACCCACGACAAAATTCTACTTAGCCGTCTGATGTCACTTGTACTGCCCTTAAAATATCACCTTAACTGAGTAGGCAGGTCCCCCCACCTTGTGTGCTGCTTGTTGGATGTGAGTCCTACACCTTTTCCAATGGCTAAATGGCCCATTGAACGATATGCGGAGGTTCACAGCATGAATAAATCAAACCCTACAACAGATACTGTCAGTCGAGTCCGAAAGGGACGGTGATTTGTTTCCAACAAGCTGCTACTACCATCTCCCCGTGCATATATGTACCTTCCTTTATCTCTAGCACCAATGGTCCTGAAGCTCTATGCTGCAGACACTTGAAACTTTAACTTGGACTGTTGAATCAATGGCTCGTGACTTAATGAATGCCCCAGCCCCAGAACTCTTAGGCTAGCCTTGTTACCAGTCTGCCTACAATGACCAAAATATGTGGCGAGCACTTTGTCGTAAGCAAACTGGTACAACTCGGGCCACACCAAAGGGCTGAGCCTGGAGTTTGAATTTTTAGGTGGTGTCGATCATCGGCATTACAGTGGCGGTGTCTTGCCATCATTTCTTAGTTAAAATTGAGGCTCTTGACCTCACCACGTACGGACTTCTTGAAAATTCTGAAGAGACAGATCTCATGAATATGGTATTCAGACCGTGCTCTATCTTTGCAATTTTTTAAACTACGTTAATTTGAGCTCAGAACGGAGGAAAAGGAAAATATTTTAAACTCCGCACCCAGGCCTTTCCCACAGCCCAAGTTGTACCAGTCTGCCTATGGCAAAGTGCTCACCACATATTTTGTTCATCATAGGCAGACTGGTAACAAGTCTATTCTCAGGCTATCTGAAGTTTGGCTGTCAAATTGGTCAACTATGCTTCGCTCAACTTCGATGTTCCCCCGGCCTCAGTTTGATAAATCACGTTGTGTCCCGCCTTGCTGACATCCATCTTAACGAGAGTACAAAATGTAGTGAACCCGTGCTTATGCAGAAGTACAGAATCAGATGGTGACAACACCAACACCGGGACTCCCACTCCTGTTCTTCAAACTGGGTACTTTGGTTTTACGTTTCTTTGATCTCTTCTCTTGAGCTCCCACTGTACAGGGAAAAGAATTTCTACACCTGCATATCTGTGTGAGTTCTCCTCCCTTGTTTCCTTTACATCAACCACATATTGTATCCGGGGAAGGCCCACCCAAAACCAGGCGAAATAATTTACTGTGTCCTACTGGACTTCCCACACAGAAAAATCAAAACTCATGGTCATGTGTCACAGAAAATAGTCTGTGCCGGTGAGCTCATGCCTCGCTTGTTTGTACACAGATGGGCAGGCAGACCCGGGACTGTGTGTCGGAAGTTGCAGAGAGGACAAACAACACCAGACTTTGGATTGCACTGGAATTATTTAAATTGTTGATGATGGAAGGTTGAAAAAAGAGAACATAATTTTTTGACAATAGCGATTGAAAGAGTCGCTGCGGCCTGCGAAAATAGACAACCCTAAGGAAGAGAAGAATAATGTGCTATTGTTCTGATTTGAGGTGAATTTGTAGGTAAAGAAACCTAGTGGCTATGTGGCTTTCACCATATATGTATGATCCAGTTTGAGTAGATGGAATTTGAGTGAAATTCAAGTGAAATGAATCAATTGCCAAGGGAGGAAACTCGAAAACCAGGTAAAGAAACAAAACCCGTGGTTTTTTTGCATGGACGGACAATCCATTTGGATGTAGGTTCCCAGGAGTAGCCCTTTGGGGATTTAGACACTAGAATGTGTACAGGGACTTCAATTTTATTGTTCTAATTGAGAAGCCACCAATATTGGTGCGCATGCTGAGGTTGAAGGAGCCCCGGCCACGATCCAGCTGGAAATGATGTGATGTCTGCGTCAATGGAGCCAAGCCTCAGCAGCGGTGTTGCTCCCAAGCTAACTGGGACATGTTTTTGTCGATTATGGCAGGAATGGATTCGGTCAGTCCAAAAGTAGACCCCCTGGAGTAGGAAGCGACACACGGGTGTATCATTCACCGGGACATAGCCTGATTTCGCAAGCACCGCTGTGCAGTACCATGTACTGGAGTCATGGGAAGCAGAAACAGGTGTGGTGAAATATTTTTGTCAATGTATATCTCGCACAATCCAACTGCAACGATCTGCGTAAGGTGATGCCAGCAGGGTGTCATCAAAATTTCAACCCAGTGATTCCAATCAAACTGCTAACGAGGCCCACAGACTTATCCTCACCAGAATGATTTGCTCTGCAGTAAGCAGTAACCTGGAAATGAGAAAACATGGCTGTCTAGCATTAAATTCTGCAGAAATAAGTCAATCAAGTCGGCCGTAAACCGGGGAGCACGAGTCAATGAGTTGATTCAAGTCAAATTTGCGAATCCATGCCCCCGAGAGAACTGCTTTGGTCCAATGCATGATGATTTGCAAATATTGTTGAAATCAACATTTAAACATACCTTCTGAGCTCCGTGGAAGAGCTGATGGTCCAAACGAAAGATACAACCACTTTCCTAAATGGGTGTGGTTGTGCTGATGGTATCACGACACCCATTTGCGACCTTTTTCGCGCGTTCCGAGCCTCTACCAGCATCAAACGGTGTGTAACTTGCCCGGAAATTAAAGGAATTGACCCCATTACATATTATTCTGCAAACTTTTGGTCCCAACACTTCGGCGTGGTTCTGGCGTCCTATCATCTTAAAGGGTCAAATCAACCGCCAATCATCTCGGCTGACTAGCCGGGGCGCAAAATACAAGCGGTCCAGTCCATGTTGCCATACATCGACAGTGACGCCGAGTGAGATGGTGGTGAACTCGCCTTGCCCAAAAACGTAGGGAATTGAAGGCCTTCTAGGTATGATGGTAACACACTGAAGAGCTGGGGAACAAAGTTAGCCAAGGCGAGATTCGAGAAGGCTGATTTACGCACCAGAACGCATTACCTGTCAGCCGACTGCAGTGTCGCGGCGCCAGGCGTAGATTAGATATAAAGAATACAATCTAGCGCACCAGAGGGGTGATCGTCGATTCGAGGGAGCAACGCACAGTGGGCGGAATGGTAGGTGGTGAGTAGGGTTCGCTGACAATTGCTCTCCGAAGAAAATAATCAATTGTCAGTCAGACCGTCAGGATGACCATTGACAATCTGACAATTACCAAAAAAGGAAAGAGCTTCAAAAACACTTGAAAAATGGCTTGGGAACGACAGCAGTGCTATTTATTAAAAAGACCAATTCACGGGTGCATTGGGGGGTTTCTCTGGCTGAGGTACAGGCTCTGAGGCAACTTTTGGAGCCTCATCCTCATCGTCGAGCATCGCTTTGAGGCCGGGTGCATCCGGATTCACGTCCTCATCCACGATGAACACTGAATGAGATGGGAACTCCCGCCTTCTCCCTTTTTTCTTGCGAGGCTTCTTTTTACCTTGAATGGCCTCAATTTTCCTCCGTAACAGCTGGCGTTCCTTGTCCAACGCCTCCTGCTGCTTGCGGAGTTCTTCATCGACAATGCTTTTGGTCAAATCAGCATCCGAATCCGAATCGCTCTCGGACTCCGAGGTGGAATCATCATCGTCCTTCATTCTAGCTTTCATCTTAGTCTTCTCCAAGACCTCGCGATTTAACCGACGAAACGCAACCGTAGGACGGCGAGGAGGACGAGCTGGGCCTTTGGCGTCCTGGAAAGCATAAGTACAGAATTCTTCAGTCGAAACTAAGAAAAGACCTTTGCGTGATATTTGTACCATTGACCAACAGTGATCATGTCGACCAAGCGCTCCGGCGCTTGGTTTCCTCGCAATGGGGAATTGAACCAGGTTATATTTGAATTTGTCCGTTCATCAGGCATCGAGTTCACGAGAATACTGAAGATACGGACACCTAGCATCTGCAAAGAAGTTAATTCCAGATTTCACATTAGAAAAGCAATAATTTGCTGTACCGGTGTATTTTTTAAAATTGGATGACAGAGACACTGCGCTTTATCGGGGTGCCGATCATGCTCGTCCACAAGCGCCTTGAGCATGTCACGTAGGAAATTTTTGACCCGAAGGAACGCATGAGGGAATTTAATAAAGCTTGGGATATCTTTGACCGCGTCAGTAGGGGGACGTTTTTGAAGATAGTCGGAGTCGGATAACCTAGGCGCCTGTAAAAACAGTTTTAAAACATGTCGACATCAAGGATGTTGTGAAACGTACAGGGATCGAGACAAAGTGCAACAAAATTAACCTCACTGTGACCGAATAATTCACGGTATCGTGCATTGAAAATAGCGCGGACGTGTTTTGCGAGCTGTGGGGAAATTCCGGTGTTATCTTCGGCCTCTTCAAAAAAGCTTTCCAGCACGGATGCAATGGCCAGCCAGAAGATAAGCGCGTCCGCCGGATTCGCTGTTGTTGCCTCCAGTGACCAGAGGCTACGCGCAATGGGGGCAACAACTGTTTGGTACGTGAGGAGGTCTTTGGCGAACGTCAGGAAGTCGAGCGAGTATCGATTGCCGAATACAGCCTGTAGTTTTGTGCTCTATATGTATTTATGGTAGTCGCAATCAATACATAATTAAAATTTACACAGAAGTACCGACCTTGAATTTGATTTTTCCGTCCACAACGAGATCTTGTATATTGCGCAATACAGGTTCAAATGTACTGGCAGCGACATAATGAGTGGCAAAGCGGGTTCCGCCGATTTTTGCCAGCATGTGAATTGTTTGGTCACCGCCATTCTCGGCCTGACCAATTCCCGAGTCCTTTAGATATGCTTTAGATCTACTGGATTTACTGAAATGACGGAGAAGTGGCTTCATAATGTCCATCATCTGCGTGCGCAATAAATGTAGACGAAATGTAATTGAGCGACAAAGACAACGAACCGGTGTGAACTCTGGCAGCTCGTTCACATCCCCAATCAAATGTCGTCCAAAGTGCACAACATCACATAGGTTGAGGGTTGCCTGTAACACTTCAACTATTTAACGCTGCCCGGTAAGGGTGACAGAGGTGCTGTCCGATGCTGCTGCAGTCCATAGTTCTGAGCCAATATCTGTCATGGTTGAAATTTTTAACTGGAGTGAGATAGAAGCACGAAATGATGAGAATTGCTGGACTCACCTGAAGCGCGCCAGTTTTAATCCAATGAGCGTCATGGCTATCCTGCGAGCCGAAATGTCCTCCCAAGAAGTAAATCTCACGCTTCGACGTGCAGGCGTGCTCGGTATAGAATGAGTCGCCTCGACGAATGGAGGTGCCATCAAATGCATACGTTAGATTTCGAGATTTTGGGAGAGCTTGCTTTGTTTCTTGTCGCACAAGCGCCGCTTCCCGAGGTATGTATTCGTGTGTGAATTTCGCGGCTGATGTAGGTGTATATGCCGGATTCAGATGACCAACAAAATCAGCCGGGAGCCCACTCCGGTTCTTTCGTCTCACCACTGGTGAGACGAAAGAAGAGGCGAGGTTGTTTGTTTCTATCACGCCGCCGAATGGGATGTATCAGTGCTCCCGGAAACGTACCTGACACTCTGAGTGTCAGAGAGCGAATCGTAGCCACCGGAATTGAACCTGACACTCGGAAAATAAGTCGCGCTGACCTTGAGCCTGACACGGATCATGTCGGAGGCAGGATCAGCTGTCCCGACATTACCCGTGTCAGGCGCGAAATCTTTGTGACTGACTCTGCTCCTGCCACTGGACGTGTCAGGAGCAGTATCAGGTGCACCGACACGGGGGCGTGACAGTGTCAGGTCCACCGACACGGGCCGTGTCAGGAGCCCCGAAACGGCTCCTGACAATAAGAAAGTCAGGATCAATTTCGGGCTACCCGACACAATAAGTATCAGTTACCATATCGGGGGTGCCCGACACAATAACTGACACGGGGCGTGTCGGGACGCCAGACACCCAGCTGCAGGTCATCCTGCAGCTGAGCTGCAGCTCACCCTGCAGCTCATCCTGCAGGTGGTGCACCGCCACTTACAATTGTGTTGTCAAATAATTTGGAAGTTAATATATTGCAAGCTAGTAACGAGAAACGGGCTGAGCTACTGGAAAGGACAGCGCGAAAGATGATCAACGCTGATATAAATGCTGTCAGGGCGCTTGCCTGCGGCCTGAGTCCGCATTCTGGAACGGCGAGACGAGTGGGATGCGCGCTTGTGGTCGCGGCACGCCCAATCCAGACGGCATGGCCGCCCGCAGCTGCGGTACCCAGAGGGAAGACACGGGCGGGCTCGAGTGCCTCGGCGCAGAGGAAGGTCGCATCGCGCGCGTCGGTGTGGTCGATTACACAGGTGACGGAGATGCGCACGAAGGGTAGCAATGCTGGCAGCATTGCTTCTGGGGACGGGATCGATTAGCTTGCGACGCGAAGACGGAAGGGACGACGAGGAAAATGGAAAGGTGTCTTGAAGAAAGAGAGAGATAGAGATAGAGAGGGAAGGGGGGGAGACGCAGGACGCAGGACAAAGCAGGGGACAGAACAGGAAGGGATGGAACAGAAAAGAAAAACAAGGAATAGAAACGCACGCTGATCAGAATAACGAATAACGTTTGAGTCGCCGAGCTCTAGGGGCACTTGCCTGCGGCTCGAGTCCACATTCTCGAGCGCGGATAGCAGGCGTGCGCCCTTCGCCGGCGCGCGCTGAAGGGGCGACGGCCAGCTCAGCAGCCATGGACGGCGTGGATGCGAGAGCGAGACGGGAGTGCGCGCGGGCTGCCAGCAGCTCTTCCCATACGTTCTGCTACCTGCGCATGATGCTCCTCCGCGTCGACGGCTGACTTCCCGGGCAGGCCCTAAAGGTGAAAATGAAGTCGAAGATGGTAAGTCGACCGCACGCCCACTGATCCCTTGCACTTGGCTGCACTCAGGCTCTGCTGCGACGCTGCCGCTGGCGCCGGCAGCGGAGTGAGTACGGGCGGAGTCGGTGCTGACGGGGTTTACATTCCGGTGCGGGTTCCGCACTGCACTTGGGCAGCTGCGTCACGTATCAGGGCGGTGAGCAAGCTCGCGGCCTTGGTCGGAGCCTGCGGGGGACAAGGGTTGCCGGAAGAGATCGACGACGCGGAAGGAGCCAAGCCACAGCTGACGGAGGTGGCACCGATGCGCAGGCGGGGTTTTCTTGAGCAGTGTGTTCGGAGTAACGAGCATGAGTGCAGAACCGGTGACGGGCGATGGCTCTGAGGAAACGGGCAGTGCTGCGAGGCAGCGATGCAAGTCGGGGACGAGTCTCGGGGAGCGGAACGAGAGGGGTGGCCGCGGGGAGGGCTTCGATGGTCGTCCTGGGGGGGATTGCGTGTTAGCATGCGCACTCGATTCTGAACCGTGCCGCCCTCGTCCTTGAGCCCGTGCGTGGACGCCGTATCGTCGAACTGACATGTAGGCGAAAAGTCGAGGACGAAGCTCGCGAGCTCGTCGTCCGAGTATGTGGGCGTCGAGAAGGAGGTATATGCGTTCGCGAGTCCAGAGTCGGACGCGCTTCCAGGGCCCGAGGACGTGGGCGCAGACGCATGGTCGTACTCGTACCCGGATGCACTGGCGGACGCGGAGGAGCTGCAGGAGCGCCGCTCGTTTTGTCCGAAATTCGCAGAAATCGCAGGTCGTCCTGCGCAAGTGATATTCGTCAGCGATGCCACCGGTCTAGTGCACATCTCTGTCCCTAGCATGTACCTCCTCCAAAGACGGCTAACGAGCGCCTCTGCCGTGTTGAGGCTTCGTTGAGCGGCGGTGGTGGACGTGAGCGACAAGGAGGGTGTGTGACTTTGTGACCTCCGCGTCACGACCATTCTCCTCGAAAGTGCTGAAGCGTCTCAACGGCGCGTTCCGCGTCTCCCGCAGTTCTCGCCTTCGCACACCATGACGCGGAAGCGGACGCCAGCGCAAACACGCGAGAGAAGGAGAATGTAGGTCGATTTGATGTATACTCTGCGAGCATTTTCATGTGCTACAGCTGCAGGCTTGTGCCCCGAGCCCAAATCCGTGCGCTCCTCACGATCGAGGACGACTACATACGATATCTCGCAGAAGGTCCGGGCTGGGTGTACTGGACTGGGCAGGTCGACTCTCAAGGCCAGTTAATTATCAAGTGGGGGGTTACCGTCTGCCTGCCCCGCAGGCAACTCGAATATGATGGCTGCGGGGTCGGGCGGACGCAGCTGTGGTTCATGGCGTTTCGGGTCAGACATCGACTCCTCGCCGGTGAGTTCTTCCAGTCCTAGCGCGCGTGTAGGTTGAGGCCTGTCTTGGTTCCAGAGCGGGTTATTCACCTGCGTCTGCTTGAGGACGGCTACCCGCGTGTACGTTTCGTACAACCGTGTTCGTGCGGTCACCGCCACCGCGAATATAATTGGCTTCATCCAGGGGACTCCCTTGAAGAGATCGAGAATATCGCGCGGGGTGCCCTGGTGTTGGCGAAAGAGCCCGAGATTATTTTGTGAGTTTTATCTAGCCATTTTTTCCCCCCATAGCATATCTGACTTTAACAAGAAGAATCATTCGACCGCGCAGGCGGTGCGCTCGATACTCGGCGCCATTTCTCTGATTTAGCCAGCGTCGACTGTCTTGTCTTATATTTCTTGGTCCGCGACTTGATTTCAAGTCCGATATATGGCACTGTACTGTAACATATAAGAAACGAGCATATAGTGTAAATTAGATCACCTACCTCGCTTGGCCCAGGACTGGGTTTCAGTCCGATGTACTACGTATCATATCAGATCATGGTTATCATCGTAGATAGCGATACTTACCTCCTGCCTGTGGATAGACACATTTCCCGGCGACTTGCTGAGTCGGATGCAAGAATGCTGCCACAAGCACAAGGTTAGAAGAAGCATATAATGGAGAGTAAAAACATTGCATGCCTGATTAATCGGCAGGTGGCGTGGGCGTACACGATCGTTAGTCGATAAAGTAATACGGGCACTGAAGAATAATAAATTGGGCTTTCGATTGTGGGGACGTGCAAGGCCCGATTCGTGACGCAGGCCAAGGCCAGATGAGGTTTCTTTGGGAGGCAGTCCGAGGGTGAGTTCAGCTCTGCATCCAATATGGATCGACGTTGGGCAAACATGGAAAAGGTGGGAGGACTTTGTGCATGGGAAGCTGAGGTGAATTTTCTAGACGGGCGACACCGTGGTACACTGCACAGAAACCAAATACATGAGGGATCCGTAGAGCCTTCTGTGCCTTTCCTTAGCGAGGGTGGCCTCTTCTGCTCCAATGCGTTCCGACTCTGATGTGGCGCGCCTCTTTGATGCTAGACGCTCTTCCTCCAGCCGAACCCGTTCAAGTTCCTCCACCCAATACATGCCGTGATGCGTGCTCGCTGCGTTTTCTGAGCGATGCGTCGTTGACCCTCGAGACGAGCGCGCCCCTCCGCGGCGCTCTGTTCCGCCTCCTCTCGGGCGCGCCGCTCATCCCCGAGACGCGCGTCCTCCTGGCCGCGCACGCTGCGCCTCCGCCGCCTTGATGCGTGCCTGCCCCGTTTCCTGGGTGGCAATACGGTTGGCACGCCATGCTCATCGTCGGCATTCTGTTTGAGGAGCCGAATACGACGATGTTTCTCCTCTGCGGTAAAGTCCTCGCGCAGAATGGATGCAAGCCAGGTACCCGGTCTAGGAGCACAAGGGATACAACCATTTCCGTGTTTTGTGGTAGTAAAGTCCCTCGCGGTGGGCTCCAGAAAGGGGTATAAGGCAGCCCCTCGTAGGGGGCGCATGAATACGACCTTCAGGTGGGAGCAAAGGGGTACGACCGATTTCCTCTGCACATGAATGGGGTATAGGCAGCCCCTCGTAGGGGGCGCACAAATACGACCATTTTCGTCTACCGCTGGGCGAAGTCCCTAGCGGTGAGCTGCAATACCGGGCATGGAGCACCTTGCGGCTAAATTATTCGGCTCGAGCGTGTCCAAAAAAACCCTTATTGCTGCAGAGACAAAGGAGATACCTACGCGGAGCGGTTGACTCAGGCGGGAGATCGGGAGAGAAGCTGGCAGAGGAACTGTAGTCTTGATTTTAGGCAGAAAGAGCAGCGCACTAATGTTGAGGAGAAAGGCTAGGAGAAAGTTGTCAAACATGTTTATCTGCGTTGGTATGAATATAATTTTGACAAAAAATCTAAAGATGAACGCACGACTTGAATATTTTCTATGAAGAGAGTCGGTGGGCTGGCGTATTGCTAAGGCGAGCGGCACCAGAGCCCCACAGTGTGGCATGCGGCCCTCGAGCGGTGTCTTCGCGCCACAAAGGCAGTTGGCTTTGGACTCGTAACCAGGATTGCCAAGTGGTATGCACCGGGCAATTTGAGGCCAGGACGCGTGCGCAGTGTAAACACAGAGCAACGTGCAAGGTCGGGAGATGCTACCTGGTGGAAAACACCAGATAGACACCAGAAAACCTAACGTGGGGAAGGCGAAGGCTGAGAGCGAGAGATAGGTGGAGATGACGCCTAAGGCAAAGGATGGCTTACACAGCCACATTGTTGATCAGCAACTAAGGCGTAAAAGCTAAGTACCACTGCAAGTACTCAAAGCGCTCTCTTGCGGTACGGTTTTATACATGAGATACATTGTAGGAGACCATACAGGAAAAAATGCTATACTCGAAAAAATGCGATATACGAAAATAATATTCAGAAAAAAATGACTGATCTACAACTTGAAGCTTTGCCTGGCTCGGACTCAAGCTCATAAATTATTCTCGCCGACAGTCCTGGATTAGTATCAAAGACATGAGCTCGGATAGCTGCGAGAAATTTATCTGCAAAGATGGTCGGCGGCCTGGTGTCCGTGGACGCGGCGTATGATTCAAAGAGCGAAAGGGGAGTAGTACGGAAAGGTCCTCGGGCAGCTCCACGGAGGAGGCACCCGCACGCATCAAAGCCGTCGAGGTAGGGCAGCTCCTCGAACGGGGAGCGCACCAATATGTCCACCTTCCTCTACTGCGGTCTAGTCCTTCGCGGTGACCCGAGATCGAACCAGGATTCCCAGGCGGCATGCACCGGGAAATAGAGCCCGAACGCGTGCTCGGTGTAAGCACAGAGCAACATGCGAGTTTGAAGATGCGACCTGGTGGAAAACCCGAGAAAGAGACGCAGGGAAGCAAGGAGTTCGGTGCACGAGGGCGGAGATGACGGCTAAGGAAAAGTGAATGGGGGAATAGACTTTCATCGAGGAAGGAGACAGGACCAGCGAGTAGTGAAATCGTCAATGGCAACAGGATCTGCGCGGCGTAAGCACCGGGCACGACCTTTCTCGCTTTTTAGAGCCCGCAAGATTCAGCTAGCCGTACTGCAGATGGTAGGAGAAATAGGGATTGCACCGCCACCGCGGTCACGGTCCAGCAAGAAATTTTAAGGTGCGCAGGCGAGGACTCATGTAGCACTGGTATTTCTAGAAGGGTCGTAAGTAGGCGTGGTAGGTAGTAGACGGCAAGCAGAGGGTGCTACCACAGTACATAAAAAGTAAGTGGAGTATGGAATAAAATGTCTGGTCGTCCGCGCTCAGTAAAAGCCTGGCTCCATTGGCTCGTCGTCCTCGTCGGATCCCAGCTCTGGACCTCGACTGCGTCCAGCCCTTCGCCTCGACTTCGTCGTCCATCGCCCGAGAGCTGCTAGCCACCGGCTCCGGCGCGTCCATCGTGAACGTTGTCGAGGAGCCGCCCCTTCGTTCTCGCCCTCATCGCGTCCTTGAGGATAGAACCGTACCGTACACGCGGATCTCACCAAAAGATAGCGCCACTAGCATGGCGGCTGCAAATATGGTCGAGTCCCTCGCGGAGCTCTAGAATGAGATATAGGGCAGCTCCTCGGACTGGGAGCGCGCGAATGGTGCCATTTCCAATGGGCTCGTGCACTTCAAATATTATATCCTCCCTGATACGGTAATGGGCTGGCATGCACTTGGGAAATGATAATAATTGCGAGGTCGAGAAAAATCACCGCGCTAAGGCAAGCGGGGTGAAGCGACGGTGTGTCCTGGAGTAGATCCTCCGCGAGCGAGTGGCACCGGCATGGCAGCTGCGAGCGGCAAAGTCCTTCGCGGTGGGGCTCGGGCTCGGAATGGGGATAGGGCCGGGAGCACGCATATGCCGCCTTCACGGTGAAGTCCTCGCGGAATAGGACGCAGGGCGGCGACACAGATCACGATTCTGCAAAGCTGCCAACGGAACTGGAACTCCAAGAGTCTGGCAGAAACAGCACCGCACTAATGCTGAGGGAAAAGGTGGCAGACGTAGTCATCTACGTTGATGTGAGTATAACTTCGACGAAAAATTTAAAGACGAACGCACGACTTGGACCTAAAAAGAGTCGGCGAGTTGATGCGAAGTGGCCATGATGGTGATTCAAAAGAACAGTTAGCGGGCGGGACGAAGGCCCTTAGTTGTGGAGTCCGCCGCGCAGAGGGCTAGCGTCGTTCTCAGGACCAGCTGTTGCTCGAGGCTGGTGAGGGCAGCTCCTCGTAGGGAGGCACACGAATACGACCATTTTCCTCTTCTGCGGTCTAGTCCTTCGCGGTGGCCCAAAAGAACGAGGAGATCTCTCGAAAGATCGAACCACGCGTAGCCAGGATTGCCAGGTGGTATGCACCGGGCAATGCGTACGCAGTGTAAACCAGCGAGTCCGCCACGCAGAAAGGTAGTGTCGCTCTGAGAAGGCTATCGTGCAGGGAACAGGGAACTCAAGGTTGGAAGGAGAAATTGGTTCGGGGCAGCTCCACGGAGGGGAGCGCACCCGTATCAGAGACACGAGCTTGAATATTTTCTGCAAAATAATCGGCGGCCTGGTGTCCATAGACGCGACGTATGATTGAAAAGAACAAAAGGCGAGCGGGACCAAGAGCCCGGCGATCCGATAGAACAGGAGAGACGGTTTTCTGCCAAAAAATCCAACCACGCAGCACCAGGATTGCTGGGTGGCATGCACTTGGCAATTTAGAGCCCGAACGCGTGCGCAGTGTAAACACAGAGCAACGCGCGAGGTTGGGAGATGCTATCTGGTGGAAAACACCAGACAAACACTACATGGGACCATGGGTGCTCAAACGCATGGCGGGAGGTCAGGACCGTGGCGACGAGGGAGGCGGCAGCGGAAAAGGAAAGAGGTCAAAACACAGCCACATCGTTGATTGCTCTCATGAGATGAGTCCTTGGGTTTCGCAGCTTTGTCCGTAAATAACTGCAAGGACTCAAAGCGCTCTTGCTATACGGTTTTATGCATGAAATACATTGAAAGATATGATACACGAAAAAAAATTGCAATACAGGAAAATAATATTCAGAAAAAAATGACTGCTTGAGCAATGGAGAACCGAGGGCTGCAGTGCGTACACGCGGATCTCACCAAAAGCGAGCGCCACCAGCATGGCAGCTGCAAGTATGGTCGAGTCTCTTTGTGGAGCTCCAGAATGGGATATATGGACTGGGAGCACGCAAACAGGACCACTGCCCACTTGACGATGAAGTACCTCGCAGATAAGCAAAGGGCAGCTCGGACTGGGAGCGCGTGAGCACTGCAAGTATCATACGCTCCCTGGTACAGCAATAGGCTAGTGTCCACTTGAGAACAAAAAAGTAATCGCACGACAAAGCTCGTTGTCGAGGAAAATAACCGCACCGTGCGGAAGCGCCTGTGTCTTAGAATGTATCCTCCGCGAGCGAGCGCCACCGGCATAGCAATTGCGAGCGGCGGAGTCCTTCGCGGTGTGACTGATAGAGCAGCTCCGCGGAGAGGGAGCGCACCCGCACGTATCAAAGACATGAGCTCGGATAGCCGCAAGAAAATTGTCTGCAAAGATGGTCGGCGGCCTGGTGTCCGTGGACGCGGTGTATGATTCAAAGAGAGTGAAAGGCAACCGCCAGATTTTTCCGCCTTGGATGTAGCGTCGCAGTGAAGGAATTTTTTGCGGAGGGAACTCGAGGGTAGGGGGGAGAAATGGTGGGGGCAGCTCCTCGGAGTGGGAGCGCACGTTCCGAGAAAACAGAACAGACGACTTTCTGCCAAGAGATCCAGCCGCTCGGCGCCAGGATTGCTGGGTGCCATGCACCAGGCAAAAAGATAATGATTGCGGGGCAAGGCTCGTGGTTGAGAAAAACCACCGCGCTAAGGCAAGCGGGGTGAAGCCACGGTGTGTCCTGGAGTAGATCCTCCACGAGCGAGCGGCATCAGCATGGCAGCTGCGAGCGGTGAAGTCCTTCGCGGTGGGGCTCGGGCTCGGAATGGGGATAGGGCCTCTCCTCTTCTCCTCTGGCCCGGGCCCCAGCGCGAGGTTTTTTCTGCATTGCCTAAAGAGCTGGCATCGCAGTAGGGAAACTTTTTGTGGAGGGAGAGGAGAAGAAAGAGCATGGGCAGCTCCTCGGACCGGGAGGGCACAAATGCGCGCCAGTTTCCTGTTCTGTGGTAAAGTCCGTCGAGATCGGGATACCGGTAAAACTGCCAGTGGAACAGGAGATCCCAGGAGGAGCGGCGGACTAATGCTGAGGAGAAAGGTTAAGGAGAAAGTTGTCTACGTTGGTATGAATATGATTTCGACAAAGTTGAAGATGAACGCACGACTTGAATATTTTTCCTGAGAAGAGTCGGTGTGTTCGCGGGGTTGGCCATGATGGTGATCCAGAGGAGCAAGACGGTGAGCCGCCCCAGAGCCCCGCAGTGTGGCTTGCGGCCCTCGAGCGGTGTCTTCGTCGTAACCACAATGGCAGTCGGCTCGGGAGACATGAAGACTCGTAGCCAAGATTGCCGGGTGGTATGCACCGGGCAATTTGGAGCCAAGAAGCAGGTTGAGAGATGCTACCTGGTGGAAAACACCAGATAGCCAGGGAGTAGGGCGAAGAATGCAAGAAAAGCGTTGCACAGCCACATCGTACGTCGTCTTCATAGGGCACTCGAAAAGAGAGCTCAGAGGATCACAACTTATTTCGGGCTGTTACATATATGACGACGACTGCATTGATTCAAAAAAAAAAAAAGAACAAAGAGAAACTACATATTTCATGAATCGTAAAGGCGCCGAACCATGTCGATGTCGTGAGATTGTAAAATAGGCTCTCCTGCAGCTGCTCCCGGTCCACGCGGAACGGCCGGGTTGAGATTAGCAGGGTATTTTACATCGCCCTCCTTTCCAGCCCAGTCCCAGTCCAGCAGGATAATGTCCGCACTACCGTCCGACATGGCATTCCTCACAAGTACATTGACATCCCGTACGTCTCCGTGGACGAACCCAGCTCTGTGGAGATTTTGGAGGGCAGCCGTGACGCGCGTCATGACGTTCTCCGGGTCCCGTTCGATTTTCCCCTGTGGCGCCTCGTCCACATGCATAGCGTCGTTCAGTTCCGCGATCGTGGTGTAATCTTTCGACATATCCTTTGTGACAATCATAAACCACTCATGCACGCGTTGGAAATGGATCAGCGGCGGCGCCAAGTTGTACCCGAGGGCCAAGTCATAGAGCTTTTCGTTATGACGAAGCGTGAACTTCACGTAGCACGCCTCCGGTTTTTGACCTGGACCTGGGGTCCAATCTGCGCGGAAAACAAGTTTTCCCGGGAGAGAATCTCTGTAAGCGAGGGTGGCCATCGATCCGGCAACGGGGAAGTTCCGGGGATATGGGTATTCCGGTTGGCGAGTTTTGTCTTGGACGAGCTCGGGGTAACGCTTGGATAGGTCGGACGATGCTCTGCGCAGGGCCGCAATCACACGTGCTCCGACTGCGGTCTGGTGGACATCGCTTGAGTGAGCGTTGAGGGGGAGTGCAACGAACTGCTCGACAATCGGTTTGTGGACGAAGACACCGCAGCCGACGAGCAGATATGGCCCTCGACCAAAGGGTTAGATAGGAGATGTAGATCAAAGCAAATACATACCACACTGGCACAGAAGGATGGCTGGGAGGTTACAGTGCGGTACTTTCTCGTGACAGATCCGGCATTGTTCAACGTAGTATCCGACGAGCTCGAAGCTTGGCTCGGAACTGATGTTTCTGAGCTCGTTCTTGATCTCTTGTAAATAAAAGTAGAATTTGGAATGGAGGTGCGCGAAGAAGAGCTCGCCATCGTTTGTGTAATTGCGAATTGTGCCGGGGAAGGGTGAGCCAGGCAAGATTTGTCCAAGGACTTGGATCAAAGCTCGCTGCCGCTCGCCCTCGTTACTGTATATTTTGATCATGGCGGCTCGCAGGGCGAGGAAGTCGATAAAATCTCGAGTAGTGGGTTCAATGGTCGAAATATTATGCCAAAATTCACCAAGCGTTTGATCAAGTAGAGATGGGGGAATGGGGTTTTCAGCAGGTCGTCCAATTAGCATCATATCTGTGGAAGGATTGGTGGCGCCCAGTTCCGAGGGGGCTTTGGTGGGGTGCTGGACGAAGTACGCCTGCCTCTTATTGAGAAGACTCGGCGGCTTCTGATGGTCGGGGGGGGGGGCTTTCTTCGCCCAAGGTACGCAAGTCCGCGATCAAATGGACAACGCCTGGTTGTGGTCCCCACGGGAATGCTTCATAGAGGGCCAAGGACATGTCAAGTTCCTCTGGTAAATCTGAGTTTAGGAGATCACGAAGTTTGTCTTGGGCAGCGCTGCACAGCTTCGAAGTGCCACAGTTATGGGGCTGGGAAACCTGTAATAAGATGAAGATATAGACGGGAGACGTGAGGAAAGACATACCGGGTAGATTCTAGCGTCCAGTGAGAAAATTTCCTGGATGCGCTGAAACGCGGTTGCCTCTATCTGCTTAATCTTGTGTTCGTGAGCGAAATACACGTTGAAGAGTAATGTATCCGAGTGCCCTGTATAGTGCTGTCAGTGGCCAAAAACCGTATCGGGAAATTTCGACTTGCGAATGGGCAGGGCAACCAAGTGAAGGCTGGCTGGATCGTTGAAGCATGAATCTGGATCGTTGAAGGACAAATTTAAATCCCATTGCCCAGGACATGGAAGCCATTCAACGGCTGGGAAATTGTGGGCGACGTCCCACCCGAAGATAGAGCCGTCCAGCAACGTGATGCCTTTGGGGGCCTCGATAAGACGTGAGCCTCATAGCAGCCGAATAGACACAGCACGACACACCAGGAGGAGACGCAACGAAGGCGCCGAATAGCTGAGGTATGTACACACCACATCTTTGACGGAAATGGGGGAGGACGCGGGGTCTACTAGAACATGGCAGACGGTGGCCCGTCGCATGTCAAAGACGTTGATTTGCTTCATGGTGCACCAATACGGGCAAAACGAAGGGTGCGAGGGAGAAGCTAGGGCGTACGCAGTGTAGACACTGAACAACGCGCAAGTTTTGGAAAAGCTACCGAGTGGAAAACACCAGGTAAGCACAAAAGCGGGGTGAGTGGAATGCCAAAGAGCCGCCACACAGCCACATCGGTGTGCTCTCCTCACAAAAGTTTTTCAATATATACTCGCCCTTTCCCTTCCTTGTGTTCTGGCCGGTACAGCACTGAAAACAAAAAACCTCAAAGAAAATGCTAAATACTGTAGCTACTAGTACTTAAGGGTTGGGATAATAACGTAAGACGGTACATAGGGGAAGGCACGGAGAGAGTTTAGTCGGCAGCAGCGTCTTGAGCAGCGAGACGTTCGAGGCAAGGGACGAGGACCTGCGCCGACGGGCTCGTTGCGGCGCCGAGCGGGCTCATCGCAACGGCGTCTCAAAATGTCCTGAAGGCTGCAAAGGTGTGGGCGGTGAAGGGAGGAAACAGCTGCGTAGCGTTGGACGAGGGGAGGCGAGGGGAGTAGACACTGAGCAGCGCCTTTTTTTATCATCAGTGCACGTCAAAATTTGAGCACTGTCCCATCATATACACAGAAGAATACTACTGATACAAGTGACAATCAAGAAAGGGCGCCAATCCTGCAGAATAATTATTAGATCCCGTATATGGCTTCCTTTGACCGCACCTATGGTTGGGCTTCAGCGAGCGCGGTCCTTGATCTGCAGGACAAGTCCCATATATAGCAAGGCCACGAGGGCGGCAACGATGAGGAGGCCAAGGGAGACGCCGATCGCCACGAAGATTGCGCGGCGCTGGTAAAACCCAGTCAAGCAACATTCTTCAAATATGATTTGAACTCACAGCGGTGATGGATGCTGTGGACGCGGATCGCGAGTACCGCCATGGGTATTTCTGCGAAATACGAGTCAGTGCGGTCGCCGGGGAGGGCTCGGAAGAACTTACCCAGCACGCCGGCGCTTGCTCCTCCTCGTCCCACCATTGGGAGGGGGGGTCGCTGAGGGTGGAGGCAGATGATGAAGTTGTGGTGGCAGACATGAGGGTCAAGCGCAAGGGTGGACAATGACTGTCGCCGCCGACTAAATCCACCTTCTCGACATCTCAACGTGCACATTGATTCTCCTTCTCGAAATCGAAAGGCCCATTTTGAAGCCACAATGACTTGTATATCGGATAGGTGTCGGTGATGGCGTAATTCGACGGAAACTGTAACGCCACGCGAGCGATTTGGGCCAAGCGCTCGATCTCGGTGTTACTGTGTTGCAGGATAGGACAGATGTCGAACCCTGGGTGCATCTCGAATTGGAAGGAGGAATGGCGAGGGCTACCGCTCTCGGTGAACAATCATTTGTAGCGCTGGCTGGTACATTACACCAAGAAATTAGAATCTAACACTGTTGCCGCCGGCGTCGGTTCCGGCTCCTGCCCTCATCCAGCGTGCCCTCCCAGCGTAGCCTCCAGGTACACGGCCACGGGCCATCTCAATGAAAAGTCTTGGAGCCACATGCATCGCCGTTCCATCTGCGCTGCATCAGTGTAGTCGACGGAGGAATGTTGATGAACGTACGAAGGCCGAAACTCTCTTGACTGCTTTGCAATCCTGCGCAGCAAAGGGCAACTCCCTTTCGAGGTGCCGGTCTATGAGGCCTTCGATTTCGCGCTGAATGAGGTTGAGGGCAGAGCAGAAAAGATAATAACATTAATCCCACCCGAAAGATCCTAAACTCCCGATTTTGGGCATCGGCGCACCGCCAGAAGAAAAGGATTTCGAATAGACCCTCTACATCTGCGAGGGTCGCATGCGCAGGCCGTGGAATGTCCATCTCCATGAGTTTATGTGAGGAACGATTTCGGGGAGATGAGGCTGAGGCTGGCGGTGGCGGCAATCGACCAGTATCAATATTAATATTACTGTGACCAAAACGTAATAGCGGGGGCGTTTGGTTCTCTCGTGGGGAAGGCAAGGGAAATAAGGGCCACAGAAGTCCGAGACGCAAGCCAGCGGGTTCCTATGGAAAAGTGTAAAGTCTGCGCGATGGTATGCATCGTGCAGCGGCCAAATCGGGCTGCAGCGTGATAAGCATGCTGGAGAGGAGGAAATGGCCGCGAGCAGAGAACAAGGTAGACGGGCACCGGTGTCGCACGATGGCAAGCATCGCGTACACAGAGAGGACCGGACTTGATGGGCGGGAGTTGGGTGGGAGCCGGTTTGGGAACGATCAGACAAGATGCAGCCAAACAACACCGCCACCGCTACCTTCCATCACGTCTTCCAAGTTACCGTCTCGTGTTTACACTTGGCGGTAGCACCAAATCTCCATTATCTGCCAGTCCGTGCTTGCCATTGACTGCAAACTCAAAAACTCTCACGCGCCCGCTCGCCGCCAAAATGCACGCTCTCGCAGGTCTACCATGCGGCAGCAAGCTTCTTTCGCGGATTGTTCTCATACGGTACAAATTTTCAAGAAAACACCACTGCACAAGAAAGTGACTATTATACATCGTCATCGTCGTCCATCTCCAGCCTGCCTTTCCCTTTATCTAGCCGGACGAGCAACTCGAATGCCTCCTGCGACACCCGAAGCTTCTCCTCCACATAAAAATCACTTTTTTGCGCCAGCCACTGCTCGTCGTACATTTTTTCTGGAAGCCCAGCGACCGGAGGCGCGGCACTGTCTCCATGCAGCTCGTCCCGGACGCGAGGGGTCGCTCTCCCCGCGATCTGCAGCTCCCGCGCCTTTTCGTCCAGGTGCTGAAGGTACTCCGTAATTGGTTTGGCACGCCAAGCGCACAGCTTCACATAGTACACATCGTCGACGTGCGTGCCCTTGTCGCGATGACCCTCTTCTTCCGAAGACATGCCGTCTTTTCCGAGACGCTCCAGCATGTCCTTCATGTGCAGCCACGTCCGGGAGCTCTCGGCGTCCTTTCCCTCTTCGAGCTCAATAAGAACCTCAGTGCATTTCAAGCGCCGTTGGTACTTCTGGGCTCGGTCAGGTTTCAGCCACATGGTCGATATATGATGACTCACTCGGGTCTTGGTCGCATTCGAGGCTTTTTTTCTCAGACGCCGTTGCTGAGTGGTTTCTAGTCGGCAGGCCGTCTCTTCCTCCGTCTCTAGATCCCCCGTGTCGGACGAGCGAGGCTGACACTTCTTCCACTCCTCCTGCGCCTGCTTGAGCTGATTCTGGAAGAGTCCGAATATGTAGTCCCGCCCCACCTTCGGCAGTCCCCATCCGTCGGCGCTTTCGTGATGCGCGCCCTGCACTGAATCGGTGAATCGATCCAGGATGGCTTTGTTCCAGAGAGAGGTCAGGTACCCATACCCAAAATCAAGCGCCCACTCGTTCGCCGCCGGCCCATGGCTCCCCGACCTGCATTGCTGCACGAGGTTCTCTGCTGCCGGCGTGTGACGCGCGAAGTCGGCAGCAACAGTAACCCCATATCGCTCACGCCATACGCGACGGACCGCGTCCTGCATGATGTCAAACGGTTTCCAGAGGTCGCAGGGTTGGCATGTACCTTCCACCAAAGATCTTGCTCTGTGGGCATCATTGCCTGCTGCGCTTTAATATCCCTCGATCGCTTTGAAGGAGCACGCCGCCCGCCGGAAGAGCCGCGCTTGATTGAGGCTGCCTCCTTCTCCTGCCAGATGTCGATAACCACTCGGCGTACGAGGTCGATCAGGCCCTCGATGTCCATGTCGAACAGCGTCTTCCCGTTTGGCCCTGCGCCGGGTCCCGCGCCGGGCTCCGCGCCGGGTCCTGCGCCAGACTCCGCGCTGGGCTCCGCCGCGCACCTGAATGGAGTAGGCGGCAGCACCCGGCCGCTGGTTTTCATCACCTCTACCCTCCTCTCCTGCCGAACTTGTTTGCTGATAAAGCGAGGGATAAGTTGGGGACTGCTCGTAGGAAAGGATATGCGAGGCGGGTCGGGGCGACCCGTCGGTGGGCCAAGACGAGTCAGCAAGGCAGCCGCCTCATTTTTTTGCGTTTCCTGCGGCGTATAAATTCTCAGCTCTATTGGCGCCGTGCGAGATACTTACTATTATCTTGAGCTGAGCGGCTTCTATGGTTGGCTATAAAACTTCAACACCGCGCGCCTCAAGCGGACGCCATATGTCTTACCTGAACCACTAGTTGCTGCTGGACTACCGCCAGTTCCATTTCTTCGTCTTCGTCCAGCGACAGGGGTCACCTTGGTGCCGCCTTCCCCGTGCAGTTGCATTTCCAGCTGCAGCATTCGCTCATCGCTGAAACGTGTGCCGGCGGTCTATGGGTGAAATTCACTATAATGCAAATCCGACGGGCTGAATGCAATGAAGTGTGCTCTAGTTCAGGATTCACAAATCCTGAAACCAACACAAATCCCTAAAACAACAACCAACCAAACTCCACTAGTGATTCCGGATGCAATCCCAGAGAGTGCGACCGAGTACGGGTCTTTGTGTACCGATAGAAGATACACGGGAACAGTTGTTTTAATATTTGTGGATCGCAGCAAGCAAATCCTCGTCCGCAGACAATGGTTCAATTTATAGTTTTGCAACTCTGGGTCACCCACTCTAACCTCGTAAGACAGGAGCAGTGAACCAATTTGACACGCAACACGCAACAAATCCGGAACACACGTAGGACACGCAAAACACGTAGGACACACACAAGTAACACGCAGAACACGCAGGACACGTACACGTACACGCAGGATCACGTATAACACACACACACGTACACGCAGAACACGCAAGGGAATATCCCGAAAAAGCTGATAGATTGATAATAACTCGAAAATACAAGCACGTCCCAAGGACAGCCTCGATGAATCAAGCCGGTGGTTCCGCCCTTCTGTACTCGCTGGAGCAGACCGCTAGTCTCTCCGCTTTACGTTTCCGGGTAGGAGTCCGTGCCTTCTCCCTACAAGCTCCCCACCTTATATACTGTACATCTAAAAATAACTCTACAAACATAATACATTAATCATCGGTGTAACCATGTCCGTGACTTCGAGAATATGAAATAACGATCGCCAAGCTTGCTGACTGATTATTTTAGATCCTGAAAATGTTAGTTCTGGATTAGTCCCCAAAGATATTGTGGTCGGATTGGATAGCCCTTCAAAATGCCTCTTTATAGGCACCCTGAACTTGTGTATAGCCCAAGAGCTTCCCTAGACCGTCTACCCGTCGAGGTGGAACATGGTTGAGCAGGCCCCCTATTTGTCTGATTTATTTCTGACGCGATCGGGGCCTTGACTTGGCACCCGAGTGGTCCTAGTATTCTGGATTTCTTGGGTGCACTACTTGTGTCCCTCAAAGGATTCTTGGAAATCCGGAACCTTGGGTCTTTTGCCTACAATTAGACACCCTGGTCCCCTTCATAGCTCAAGTAAGGACCTGCTTCCTAAATTGGGTTCGAACTCGGTTGCCATATTAAGCCGATCGATATTTGATGGGTGTATGACACCACATCCGGATCCGGCCCGTTCCGGTCTGAAAGGTTCTAGGTCATCACATGATCAAACGCGTCGCCTCATTGGTACAAGCATGGACAAACAATGTTGAAACTCATTCAAGATGAACTTGCTCTGAGTTCACAAATAGGCACAGAATGGATATTTTATTTCCCAATGTTCGTTTGGACTATCCGCAACCTCCTGCCTATTGTACGACAGTGGGATCCAGAACCAGCGGCATATTCATCGGAGGCACCCAGTATGTGTGTTTTCTGGATACTCATCCGCAACCGGTTCCGGATTTAGATTATAGCGTGCAGTTCCAGGTTTACTGACTTGGGACTCGTCATAGACCCAGATGCGCGTGTATCCGCAATGGAAATCCAGAAAACATTAATTTTCAGGTGTTGGCGAATTCACGGCTTATCATCGCGGTTGTTTTTGTCCGCGTACAGCTCTTCTAGAAGAGCAGCTTGCTTTTGGTTTTGCTCCCTCATTTCGCGATTTTGTTGATCCATTCTACATAAAAGATCGACATGTTCCTGGTGCTGCTGGGTCATCATGGCTTGAAGCTGCTGCCGTCCATGCTTCTCTGCTCTGAGCCTCTCCCCAAGCTTCAAAATTCATGAAAAATGGGCACATGCTTCAACAAAGATGGCTGGTTACCTCGTCGAATTGAGCCCTCTCCGGTCCTGCTACGGCTTGCGTCTTAATTGCCAAGTAGCGCTCCGGGGGTGGGGGTGGGGATCGAATCGGCCGCCCGCCGCCCTTGCAGTTCGTTCAGGCGCGCGCCGAGCAATCATGAATAAAGCAATGTACGGGGTCCAGCGGATGTGATATCACACTTCGGCTGAGGGAGGTCGGAGGAAGGTCGGAGGAGCCTGGCGCGTTGGGCTGGTAGACCAAGCGCTTTGCGCAACCTGCGGCGGGGCCGGGAGCCGCAGCTGCGGGCGTATGAACAGACATTTCGATTTCTTGGGTTTGTGCGGAGGGCTTGAGTAAATTGAGGAGGGAGCTTGGCGTGGAGGCCATGAGTAGATGGAAGGAGCGCCGTCCACGATGGTACGACACCGTGAACGGACCAAGAGGAAAAGTTTCAAAGCAGTTACTCTCGCGCCACCCTCCGGCTTTCTTTATACCAGCAGCCCTTATTGTATTCCCTTGTCGTTCTAATTACCTCTTGTGCCCTTGTTCGCTTTGCCTCGATCGATGACCTTACGTGTAATCTTTACTTGAAACCGAGAAACTCCGAGATTTCACTAGCATGCCCTGGAATTTCGTCGTTTCGACTTTGTTCGCGCAGCGCTGAGAACTGGAGTCTCGAGTCCGACTTTTGACGCGTTGGTGTGGCTCTTAACCCTGTTGCCAAACAGACCAACATAACGCGTCTCTTTCCCTTCGTCTTCCTACGCTCTCTTTTCATCCAAGATTCTTCGAGTTATAGACCAAACCGCACCTGTCGCGTCTTCAAACGTGTCTTGTGAGTTTCTTTTTTCTTTTTTGAAAGGCAAGGCGTGCAGGAGTGCGTCCTGCCACTGCCTGCACCTTTCTTCTTCTGTCACCTTTTTTCTAAAAAAGAGAGAGAGCGCTTTGGTCCGGTGCTCTCCCGCTGGCGTCCCAAGAATCGGCACTCGGGTCTGGGATTCGAAGCCAGTGGGCGACACTAGTCCGAGCCGCACCTTTCTTCTACCACTTTTTTATTTCAAACTGAGGGCGCCTAGGCCCGGTGCTCTCCCGCTGGCGTCCCAAGAATCGGCACTCGGGTCTGGGATTCGTAGTCAGCGGGCGACACTAGCCAGGGGTGCAGCTTTCTTCTTTTTCCCTGCATCACCTTCATCTGGCCTGTACTAAGCTATTTTCAGGTAGCAATGCTGTGGCTCCCACTTGCACGGAAGGTATTTAAATCTATTTGGGGCTTGTTCCGGCCTTGAAATCCTGCAGACTCGAAGTGGCGCAGAGTTTTCGGCATTCAGCTTGCCCAAGGACGCTGCTGCGGTACCACCGGTCGTGATGGCGCTCCAAGGGCAGTGTTCGATGTCGCGCCGCTGCTCGCAAGGGCAGTGGCATGCGAGGGCGACGGCCAAGAAGACCACGAAGAAGATGACGTGGACGACTTTCCATCCCCCGACCCTTTTGACGAAATCGACGACTTCGATCCCAGCCCCCGCCCTCAGCTAGCAAAAAACGAGCACGCACACCGCCCACCTTCGACCAAGTCGTGGCGAGCAGCAAGAAGCCGCACACTGGCCCCCATCGCCGCCGTGCCCCAGACCCCGTCCTCAAGGGCAAGGCCTCTCAGCGGGCGAAATCCACCAACGCCGCGCACTCGCGTCGCGCGAAAAGACGCACGAAAGAATTCACCAAGACCGGCCACGTTCCAGTCGCTGCCACGGCCCGCGCTCACATCGCGCCGGCTGCCCGCTTGAGACCAACTTAGCCCCCTCAACCCTCCCCGTCGCTCTCGGTGCCTACGCCGCCAAGGTCGAGGATAATGCGGAACGACGCGGCAGTAAAGTACCCCGCTCGCTTACAAACCTCCTTGGGCTTGGTTTTCAGCTGGTCAAATGGGATGGAATGTGGGCTTTCCGTTGCGCTCGTCCAGTCTGCTGCTGATTCCCCCGCTTTTTCACAGCACACCGCGCCCGCTTCTCGACTGCCACGGACGCATCATCGCCGTCCTCGCCGGCAGACCTGCTGCTGAGGATTATCGCGCCGCCGCCCTCGCCGCCTTCTACGCCATCCGCGACGCAGGGACCGAGGCACGCTTCCCTGCCTCTATGCGCAAGCACCGCGGCCTCTTTGCGGCAATCAACGTCGGGCTGTCGTACGGCAAGGGGCAGAAAGTCCCTAGTTGGCTTCACAATAAAGAATATGACGCGCTCGCAGAC
Organism: Mycena galopus ATCC 62051; assembly: GCA_014925785.1. Classification (NCBI taxonomy): domain Eukaryota; kingdom Fungi; phylum Basidiomycota; class Agaricomycetes; order Agaricales; family Mycenaceae; genus Mycena; species Mycena galopus. The sequence continues at coordinate 115,936 of WIQG01000413.1, forward strand.
GGACTACTCGCCAACCCTTACATCAACAGATTGGCAGTTTTGCGGACTGTGCGTGCTTTCATTACACATACAACTTTCCCTCAAGCTCCCATCTACAGCCGCCTTCGCTCTCTGGGCGCCGCGACTTTACGCTGACTACCGCGCGCACGACGCGGCGCTCCGCGCCGCCACCCTCATCTTCGCCGGCCCTTCGACCGCTCTGTCTTTTTCTGTGCGACCTTCAATTTTGGCCCCAACGCTTGGACCTTCCGACACCGAGACATCCTCAACCTAGCCTTCGGATGGTGCGCGTGCAAGCTCTCGGAAACTTCGACGCCACGAAAGGGGCATCTCGTCCTCTGGGACTTGAAGCTGGTCGTGGAGTTCCCCGCGGGCGCGCTGATCCTCTTGCCCTCCGCCACCATTGCGCACTCGAATGTGCCAGTGCAGGCAGGGGAGGAGCGCGCCTCCTTTACTCAATTCAGTGCAGGGGGC